>JAWWMP010000093.1:197468-208298 GCA_035047865.1 Dendrocincla tyrannina
CTTGTAATTGTCTGTAAACAAGTGGCCTGTTACACCTCCCTGCCACTCAGGACTGGCCTCTCACTCTTGTGTACAGGGATGTAAAGGGTGGGTACCTGGAGGGACTGTCTTCAAATAATTGAAAAAAACCAACCAAACAAAAAAAAGCCTCTTACTTAATTCTTAGAGTTATGGAAGTAATACTGCTCCCATTTCACAGACAGAAAAGGAGGCATAAACATGCTAAACAAATAACTCACTATTAAATCAATCAGTGAGAAGTGCCTTAGGTAAACAACCAAATTACTGGCAGTTAGAGGGAGAGAAAAAGTCTATTATATTAATAAGGCACATGCAAAATACAGATAAAAAAAGAGCTGACACAGTAAAAACAAAATTACATAAGAAGCAGCTCAAAGTATGTCCATTAGTAATCAGCATTGTAAAAGTAGTCTTCATATGGAGTTGGATCCTGCTTGTTAAAAAAATATATTTTCTCACATTCTGAGAAGGAATTGAGTGGAAACTATTGTGAAATGAGATTTTTAGTGTTCTTTTAGACATTCACATTCTCTGAATTGAAGTTTATTAAAAATGCAAGCAGTTGGAGGTGGATCCTCTTATCTCATCTGTTGTAGAAGGGGTTCTCCCCCTGAAATTTAAGACGAGTTCTTTTTCTGCTGAGGCAAATGATGAGAGGATATGAGACAGGATATGACTCAGCCCTTTCTCACCAAGTACTAATACCATCTGTTAAGTTTGATTTCAGAAAGGTTTTGGGGTTTGTTTTTTTTTTTTTTTTTTTTTCTTTTCTTTTTTTTTTTTTTTTCTGGAAGTCTCATGTCTGAAAGTATGGCTTTCATTTTCATGAAAGAAATAATGCAATGCCAGTTTTCCTTTTTCTCTAAAACTATTGCCAGTTCCATAAAGTCTATGAAGTTAGGGTTGAAATAAAGCCTTATCAAGCTCTACAAATTAATGTTGAGATAGATTTTATTTACTAGGAGTTCTAAACTAGATGACAAAACTTTTCAAACACTGCCACCTGGAAGAAGGAAACAGCTTTGCTAAGAACACTCAAGTTGTCATTAGATTTTGGAACACCACAGTTGTTTCCTGGTTGCCTAAGCATCTCTTAACTCTTCTGATTGACTTTCCCCAGGTCATGGGGGAGTCTAGAGAGAGGCCTGGCTCCATCCTCAGTGACCGCATGTGCAAGGATAAGAAATTATAGCAATAAACCCATGTAATAATTCTCTTTTTCCTAACACCCTTCCCCTCCCCCCTCCCCCCCCCACAACCTCCCCCCTTCCGAATATGTAAGCAAAGAAGAAATTCTGGCACCTGGACAGTACCAACCACTTGAGCAATTCAGATTGCTCTGTTCCTGGGTATTGTGACTGCATGCACCCTCTTAGTACAAACTACAAAATTATAATTATTGTATTATTATTGTAATAGCCACACATTTCTTATTCTGCTCATAATTGTTTTTACAACATACAGAGTACACAATGCAGTGTTTATTATTATATATATTGTATTAGCAGAGTGAAAGAATAAAGAGTTTGTAATAAGTATGTTCCTCATACATTTTTGTATTATCTATTGAGTTTTATCTTCCTTTCAAGTAATAAAAAACAGGATCATAATTTTCACAGAAGTATCTGCTGTTTGAAAATTACTGTGGATTATCCTTGCAAGCTGTTTTGCAATTCTGACATTGAGAAATTGTGCTGTTTCACCTGAAGAGGGCAGTCACATCAGCTGATTCTGTTAGGTTGAATAAACATCTCATTGTGAATTGGTTTTCTCACGTAAATTTAATTCTACTTGATTATTTAGGAAAAAGGAAAAAAAAAGTAGGTTATTCTTTTGTAGGCTACTCTTTACAAAATATACCTTCTGTATATTTCTGAGAATAGATAGATATTTGCTCACAGGACACAAAAACGAGAACAAAAAATACAGTCAAATGCAATTGTTTGAAAATGCGAACAAATATTCACTGATAATTCTAAATAATTTCCTTTACTCTGATCCTGATTATTGTTCTCTCTCCCCAACTCTGGAATCTGAAAAGGGTTCCTGAATTTTTTTAGAATATCCTTTTTGACCAACTGACGTATTGATTCTATAAATGTTTTTTACTCACTCTATAGGGTTTAAGATTTTATTATCCTAATGATACAATCTTGTGATAGATGGCAATTCATCTCAGGTAGTTGCACTAACAGTTAAAAGGCTTCTTTCTAACAAATATTCACAGCTTGTATAAATACAAATCTTTTCCTTTTCAATATATGTTGTAAGTCACTTTTACTTTAAAGAATCATTGTCTTTAGTCCCAATCCTTGGTAAGCTGTCAGACACAATAGGACATTAATTAAAATGTACCAGGGATTCATCAACATGAATGGTGGTCGAGAGCAATTGTAGGCTTTTTTCTTTTCTTTTTTTTTTCTTTCTCTCTCTTTTGTATTTCTGTGTAATTCATGAAAGATCTACTCCAGTATGTAAATCAGTTCTTGCTAAACACCCGGCAATACAGTTCCCTTTATTTTCCAGGTCTGCTATTGAATTTTTCACACATCCAAGACATTTACTCTGTCTCGTTTTCATGTTCAAAATCCATTAGCAGCATGCAGGTGGTAAAAATAACATATTTTTTTACTTGCCATAGAGTCTACTCTGTAAATAAATGATCTGATAAACTAAGGGGAAAAAAGGAACAGAATAAGATTCATTTCCCTTTATGTTGTTCCAGTGGGAATAATGGAATTACTCCCCTCTTAGCCCAGGGTGACAGTAAGCTGGTCTGTTAACTTACATGAGTGTAGGGAGAAATACTGTGCATCGTTCGCTTTCTAGATTTTACCACCCAACAGTAGTAGTCAAATAAATCAGAGAAGCAAATTAATTATCATTTAACTTTCAGGTAGACCTCATTCTCTTTATCTCAAGGAAACTCACATTTACTTGTGCATTGATGTTATTAGTTCTCCTACTAATAATAATACTGCCACTTCTACTAATAATAGTAATTTTTAAGAGCATTTATTCTATTCCTACATATTTCCTTTTATTATTGACTTGTGATCTCAAAAACCAAGACAGTGTAGAGATCTGCAGTTAGGTTGCTGGTATCTTTTTGTTTCTGTAATTTATAACACAGAACTAAAGAAGAAGATAACAGAGAAGAGTTATGCTATGCATTTGTAACATACATATCTGATAAATAAGCAGACAAATAAGCAACATTCTGAGAGTTGTGAGAACTTCGTCTTTTGGGGTTTTTTCCTTCTCAATCACTTACCAATTCTACTTAGATCCTTTTCAACTCATTTCAGACAAACTTTTGTCCCTCTAACTATATCAAGTCCACTGCCTTTGAAAAAATTCTGGGGGAAATCACAGGCATTATTTATGGTTGTGTGTGCTTCTGGCTATTGATAACTTTCAATTAAATTATTTCTTGGGATTCCTCATTAAAAATGTTATACAAATGCATCCATTTTACCTTAGAATTAATAAGACTGAAGACCTGAGCATCCCAATCATCTCAATACTAAGAGGTGAATTTGGATCATAGGCAAGAAAGGTGGACTTTAGCATGGCTGAACTCACTAAAGTCTGCATATCTTCAGTCGTTTTAGCCTTATCCTCACATAATGCCAATGTAAGTTTGAAACCTGAGTAAGTTTCAAATCAAGAACTTTTTTTCATATGATATCATAGAATCTAGAAGTTGGAACACAGTGTTTCTTTTGCAAAGATTAGGAAATCAACAGAGTAATTTTCTGCAAAACCCAAGAAAGAGTTCCAGCAAATTTCTGGCTATATAATTATCCAGATCTTGAGTTAGTAAGAGCAAATGTCAAAAAATGTCACAGAAATTGTGCTGCCCCATTATGTGCATAACTTTAACACAGCAAGTACTTAACTGTTTTCTACAAGTCCACGTATGACAGCACTGGCTCAAATCAATCTGTACTCATTTTCCTCTTGTTCTCATGCTGACTGTTTGATGCGAATGGTTGTTATGGATGATTGCAGTACTTCTTAGACTAGAAATAATTTCAGTGGCTCACTGAAGGGTGGGTCTTGCTCAGGAGAGAACAAATTCCTGTGCTTTTTAAAAATGACACAGATGTGAGTTTCTAAACTTTTTAGTTTTATGCCTGTTCACAGTAGATGGCTTTGAAAATGTTATTTTGATAAGAAGCTATGCAACCAAGATCAGACTAAATTAATTTCTCTTTTTGTCAGAACTATAGTGCTTATATTTTGTTGTATATTAGCAGATGCTTCTCTTCTTGAGCCTACTTGTCACCTTCTTTATATTTCTGTATTTTAAAACAGTTTGAGAAAAATAGGCCTAAGATATTAGTGAAATAAATTTATTTTACTGGGAACCAAGTAGGCATGGATCTGAAAGGAGAATTTTACACAGAAAGTGAACCTTATGACAGTCTGAGATTTCACTATTGAAAGAGTTAAATTGTTGCAGAATTTTCCTGTGTAAGTATACAGCATATTCTGATAAAAGTCAATTTTGAGGAACAATATTAATTCAAGGTGACACTGAACCTCATTTAAAAGTTAGTGAAGAATCAATAGAAAATGCAAACTTTCTACAAGAGAAGTGCTCAGGTTTTAATTTCTTTTGCATCTGCACAGGGCACAGAACAGGAAGGATCTGTGAGCAAGAAGAATGTGGAGCCAACATCACTGCTAATACAGGGGCAAGAAGTCTCTGGATGTTGTCCCCCAAGCTGTTACATTGAACTGTGTAGATCTTTGGTCTGTTTCGCTGTGCACAATCTACTTCAGGGTTTCTGTATGAATTTAGCAAATATTGATCAACATGCTGTAAAAACACAACCAGTTTAATCATTTATGCTGACCATGCTCATATCCAACCAGAATAGTCCCTTTAGGTGAAACTCAACTCGCTTCCGTTAAAGTCACCAAAATTTACAATACTTTGGAGGAGTTGCCTTATCTGAAAAAAACCCAGGTTTTCCTACAATTTTCATATGCTGTTTTTGAGATGTGTTTTGTGTCTGTATGCCTATTTCAGAGGTTGATTAGATATTCCAACAGGACTACCAAGCTAGTTCACCTCACCATCTTGCTCAGTGTGCACAAACACAAGCACACAATTATTCCTGTAACTTGCATGCAGATATCTTTTAATTATTGCCCTTTAACACTTAAATTTCCTAAGAAAAAGGAAAAAACAAAAACTAGATGAAAGTCAGCATTCTGCTAGAGCTTGGAAGATGTGATGATTATGAAAGTCAGTCCTTCAAATACATCTGGGAACTAATGATTTCAGAAATTGACTTAATTTGGTCATTCTGGAGCATCACCATCTGAGCAGAGATAGAGGAGATTGCTGCCCATTGGATTGGATGTGATTGATTGGATGTGTAACCATAATCACCACAGTAATGTACCTCTGAGTTAGCTGTGGTCTTCCCCTGGGACAAATGTGCTCTAATATTTTATATAATCCTGGCCAGAGACATGAGGAAACACCAAATACCAGCAACTGGTATTGAAAAAGACTTCTGTAAAGAAACTATGTGAAAATGTAAGCATTCAAGTGAAAATTCAATCCTTCAAAGTACAGAGCTTCTGTGAAGTCTCTTAAATGACCCTTTTTATCAAAGTGCCATGTCTACGTTTCTGAATAGTGAGATGTCATAAGAAAAATAGAAGTATGTGTACAAGTAGTTGAATAATGTATTAGTCATGTGCACTTTGTTCTTTTTGTCAAACTGACCTTATCAAGGCAAGAAAATACACACTGTGACTAGGTGAGTTCTGCTGAAAAGTTTGAATTAACAGTGTGTGAGGTTCCTCTGTTATCACATTTTAAATGTTGATCAATCAGAATCATCTTTTTCTGTTTTGTGGGTTGATGATACTAAAACAGTGTCACTTGCTTTTTTTTGTTACTCCTGCAACTTCCTAATCAGACACTCTGTGTTGCACACTTTAAGGAACAAGCCCAGTTTACAACAATGGCACTAAAGTACTGACTCTTTGATTACTTTTCTGTAAATACAGAAATATTGTTTAGATTACAGAGTGGCCATGCTGATACATCAAGAAATGCCATGGACAGTTTTATTGCTGCAATGAAGAGAAAGGCTGTAGTAGCCATCAGGGGAAGGGTGACAGGACTTTGGTGACTGACACTGGAAGAAGATGTGGTCTGGTTTTGGTGACACAACTGGAAGACAGTTGTCAGACCATCTCGCAGTGGCAGCTGCACAGCTCTGTGGTTGGAACTTGTTATCCATCAGCTGCTGCTCTGCCATTTACTTCAGGAAGATCGGTGCTGGTGCATGAGACCTATGAAGTATCGGGGGCCTGCACTCATCAGAGGAGATATGTGTGGTACTTGTTGAGCCCCTGTGGGTGGACTGCCTTTCTCCCCTCAAACCAGAAAACCAATGCCCTGGGGAAGTCCACATCAGGAGATGACCATAGCTTGTGGGTTTACAGACATGTTTCTAGAGTACACATAAAGACTTTATATTTGCTTTAAATATATAGACCTATCAAAAAACACTATGTGTCCACGCCATTCTTAACAGAAATGTTGGCAGAAGCTAACATCGACCTACTTCTGTTAAAATATACCAGTGCGACATTGACTTGCAGCAGGAAGTTTGATGTATGCAACATAAAAATCTGTTTTCTGTTCCTTTTTTCCTTCCTCGTTTTCCTATTCTTTATCTTGTTTAAACTGTGGGCCAATGAAAAATAATTTTTAGTCAACATTTATTATATCCTTCATGTCAAGAAACTCTTCCTCTTAATCACCTCTAATTGTTCCCTCTGTAGAGCTGTTCATCACTGTTTAGCTTCCCAGCACTAGTATGTTTGCTGGTCCTGTAAATGGAGATGTTCTGCCAATAGTTTAATTATTTTTCCTTGATTTTCCTAAAACCTTGGAATTTGGGCATTTCTTTTAAGATTTTATTTGAGTACTAATAAGGTTCCCTGATCAGCCGGAATCAAAGATGAACTGCTACAAAGTTATGTGTCCCCACAGATCTCTTCTTCTGGGAAGGGTCTTCCTTGTGGAAGGTGCTGCCACCACCAGGTTCAATGACCTGACAGAGCAACAGAGCATGATCTAATGTCCTTGGCTCCTGCCAGTCCCATGACAAGAAAAATGAATTTTTTAACCCTCTTTGTTCATATGTCTCCTCAGCCATGTAATCTCTCTCTGCTCTTGGTAGTGGTGAAGCAAACTAACCAATATACTTTCAGGAATAGGACTATTAATTGTAAGGAAGCACTAGGCCCTGTATCATATTCAAGGACACAACTTTGTTCATCCCATATGAATTTGTGCTGTCATTTTGAAATAGAATATCACAGAGAATAAATCTTTTGAAATATCCATAAGAAGCTCATCTATGATAAATATAGCTGGTGAGTGGGTGGTGTAATTAATCTCTACATAACACTGTGGCTGAAAGAGTGTCTCTTTGGAAAAAGAAAAACAAAAAAGAGAGAAAACTCAAACTGAAATGACTCTTCTGGACTTCTTTTTTAGGGCACATTTTCCAAGGTGTTCAGAGATAGTTCAATGAATACAACAATAGTCATGTTTGTTGATATCTAGCTTTTTCAAATCATACCTTCACACAGTGAAGTAAGAATCATTAAAAAGTCATCATATATGAACATCCATTGTGTCATGATGCCAGGGAGGTTGTTTTCTGGGGAGAGAAAGTACTGAAGCACCCACCTGTGCAAAGGGTTGAAAAATACTGATCAATGAAAGGGCCATTATTTAAAAAGATGATAAATATTTAAGGTGCTGGTTTCTTTTTCATGCTTCTTTTCCACCACTTTTGGGAGTTCATGGATAAGTTCGAGTGCTGTATGCAACATATTGAAGTGGGATGTGTGCACTGGCAGACTAGGCACTACAGAGGGAAAAAACAACTGTGGACAAAGTTTTCCCTGCATTTGTGAAATCAGTTTTGCTGCTGATAATGAGAGCAAGAAAACATCAATGATGGTGGATTAAATGCTTTGGGCACAGTATGACAACAGTAACAGCACTCCAAAATTCCTCATTTCCTTCCAAATTCACCATCTCCAGCCTCTGTCCCAAAAGAGGCTTCCCACAATTGACAAGCCTTCACTGCACAAGCACAATGCCTTTTCCCTGGAGTTAGGGCCACAGAGATTTGATACCTTGCTGAGATACTCTGAAAAAATGCTGAGGTCATAAAAGACATGAAAAAAATCAAAAATCATTACTTATCAGGGCAACCTGACAAATACTACCATGAGCTCTTCTTGCTGCATGGTGCCCTGGCAGTGTGTATAACCATGTGACAGGTACAGACTAATCTGTGCAAGAAACTTGTTAATTTGAAAAGTATGATCTTAAAACAATTTAAGATCTGAGTAACCTTAGACAGACAGCCTTGAATTTATCTTTTATTTGCATCCTCTTTCTATTTTTCCAAAGCCTGCTTTGGAGTTAGTTCCCTTGCTATAAGTTTTAAGTTAAGTAAATGACCAATTTGTAAAATTACTTTTTTGTTTGTTTGGTTTGGTTTTTTTTGGTTTGTTTTTTGGGGGGCTTTTTTTTGGGGGGGCTTTTTGGTTTGGTTTGGTTTGGTTTTTTCTCCTTTGCAATTTTGCTTCCCATACAATCTATGTGGATGTGAAGGAGGGGTTTTTGGAGTAATAGACAGTAATATTGAAAATGTCACATTTTCTTCTCCCACTGAATTAAATGGTAAAAATCCTACTTGCAATAATGAACCAGAACTGGTCTCTTAGTATATTTTACTGGAGTGAAGCAAAGTATGTTAGTTCCCACGAGAAATTAAATATGGTAAGCATAACAAGAGTTCATGCAAGAGTTCATGCAAGAGTGTGCTCAGAAGACCACATTCACATACAATTTCTATAAAAACTCTGTTTCTGTTTCTTAGCACTGTGGGCTGACCAGAGCCAGCATGCAGTTTCAACTAAGGCAAATAAAAAAAGAAAACCCATGCTTTAAAAGGTAGAGTTCCCTGTGTCACTTGCAGGCCCAGTTTCTAAAATGTTTCAGAAAGTACTCAGCTTTGTTGTTTTGTGATGATTTTTTAACTCTATTTTTTAATTTATTTTACTTTTATTTGAAACTGTAGCACTGAACAGTGCTTCTAAGTTCCTCTGCAAATGGAACAGCAAGGGTCTCTTCCCTGTTGAAGTCACTGGGGCCACTTCTGTCATCTGCAGTGGGAGTTTGATGGCTGTAATTGCTTACCACCATGGTACCTGAGGGGTGACTCATGGTCCTATCAATTTAGTAAGGTTGCATCAGCAGTATTCAAATCCATATCAAGGACAGAAACTGAAGGGATGCATAGCAATACTGTACACACCACAGATTGAAATGAACAACTGAATCTTGTTAGAACTGGTTTTTGCCTTCAGAATAGTACAAGGAAGTGAGGATACCACCCCTGTTATACTCTAATGACAGCAATGGCACCGCTTTCTAAAGTTCCTGCATGACACATGTACTACTCAGGTCTCTTAACAATGTTTGTTTTCACTCTGACCATGAAGAGTGAGTGCAGTTACCATAAAACCCAGGGGGAAATACATGTAATGTGAAGAATAAAGAAAGCAATAAAATTACAGTGATGACAAAGGTGAAAAACAGGAAGGACTGCGTGTGAATGTGTGCAGGGTGACTGCGTGCAGGGTGACTGGAGCCTGTAGCGCAGGAGGTGGAGGAGGTATCTCTGCTGTAGGACACGTTGGTGCAGATGCTGCAAAACACAGCTTCAACACCTCTGCCTGTGCCTGCTTCATTACTGTAGCTTCTACAATAGCTAGTTCATTACTGTAGTTTACAAGAGTGAGGCTGCTCAGTGACTAGACATTTCATTAAAATGCCACAAGCCATCTGTCATTTAACTTGTTTTGATATGTACAAAGCTGCTCTGAACACTGAGTGAATGAGGAGCCTGTCTGGCATTGTGTGCTGCGGGGTGTAAGGCAGCCCAGGCACAAAGTGTGGGACCTGCAGTGGAAAAGCAGGTACTTAAATGGGGATGAAAAGGGCTTTCTGATTATTTTAAGAAGAAATGAAGAAATGAGAAGTGGAGAATGAAACAAAAGGTGCTTTGGAGCACCAGGAGATACAGAGAGTGTATGTGAAAATCAGATGAAGTGTTAGGGATGGCAGAAAACACTAACCAGCACAACAGCAACCTGACTGTGTAAACCTAAACGATTATGTACACAGGACAAACATGCTAGGTTTTAGTCTTAAAAAAATTATATTATTGAGGTAGCTACAGAATACTTAAAGCCAAGGACCTAAAATATAGAAAACTCAGCGTCAGGGGAGGATTTTGATGTCAGGAGAGCAGCACAGACCTTTAGCAAATATTTTTTTTCCCATTTCATTGAGGAACCAAAGTCTACTCAAATTAATAGTAGAATAAGAGCACAATTATATTAGAGATGGTTTTCTAGTTTTAGACAAAGAATTATGCAGAACAATAATGAATTATATAAGGAAATATGCATAGCAATGGTAAGACACTGTTCCATTTGGAATGATAGTCAAAATACAACACATAATTTTAATATATACATACTGATGTTTCCATCCTTTCTGACTTAATGCAAAAAAATTTTTATTCACCATATCCAAGTTTCTAGGTTTTACATTTGTACTTCAGACTGAATCCCCAGATTTTTTTGAAAGTCTGTAGGAATCCAAAGAGGAACAAAACCAACAACAATGAAAAAGCCCAAAACCAAACACACACACACAACCCCTCCCCCCCAACGCCC
>JAWWMP010000093.1:218716-234895 GCA_035047865.1 Dendrocincla tyrannina
TGCAATGACTTTGATTTGAGTAACTAAATTTAAGCACATTCTCAAGAAATCTGCTTATTGTGTGCAGGCTGACTTAAGCACGGTTGTAAACATGCTTATGTCTTGGAAATGTTTTGCTGAGTCAAAATAAATGTTACATCTCTTTAGTGAAATTTCAGACCTGGGTCCCCCATTCTTTAGTCCATGTCGTAGACATGTAAGAAGTCCAAGACTATGATCTCTTCATCAGTAAAAAAAAAAACAAAACCAAAACATTTTGACCATGAACTTCTCTACCATTAACTTCTCCAGGCATTCTTGCACTACCAGTAATGACATTTTGGCTTAACATGCAAATCCCTTGTTCTTAGAAATTATTATTTTTCATTATCAAGTGATATTTTCTTGCTTTTTTATCTGTAATCTGGAGTTTTAGGGTCAGGCTTACAAATAAAGGTCTTTCACATGTTCACAATCTACCAGGTTGCGTCAGGTTTGACAAAATTTTTATAATTGTGGCCTCTGAATAAGACTGAAGTTCTTTGCTACTTTTAGTTATTCTTCATTATAGAGATTATTTTGACACATTTTACTCTTACTTTCAAATGTGACAATCAAGTTAAATTTATACCCTGCTACTTTTTTGTTTGCAGCTTACACAATTTTCTTGGAAGTGTCTTTATTTCACATTAATTTTTTTGATCAACCAAGTCCAGGCAGTTTAGGTTGAAACGTGGTTTAAGGTCCTTCATTTCACTTATGCTGTATCTTTAGATTTTTTGTATTGCTGTAACCAGCTAATGAGTTATGATGCAACTCCTTTCAGTTTTTGTACAGCAGACATCATGCTATGATATCTTGAAGTTTCGTGTTGCTGCTAGCACAATTACTGGAACTGTTAACATAATGGTAAAACCTCTATGTACCCAAAATAACCTCTAAATGGTTTCAGTATTATGGAGCTTTTTATTGAGGGCAACAACATCAAATTGCCTTTATGTCACTGATTTTAACTCTATTGCATGCAGCTATTTTCTCTCATCACTGAGAGGCAGAGCTGTACCCATGCTGTGTGCAGACTGTGCTTCGGTAGATATGTTGGCAGGGCCTTGCTCTTCCACCCACCTGTTTTTCATGAATGTGAAAGCTGCTGTGCAGAGTTAGACAAAGTGGCCAGTGAGAATCACCAGAGGCAAATATGGAGCAAAGTCACAGCAAGGCAAGCAGACAGTAACACTTCGTTTTATCACAGAATCATAGGACAGTTTGGGATGGAAGGGACCCTAAAGATCATGTAGTCCAACCCCCCTGCTATGGGCAGGGACAACTCCCAACCTTTGACCAGGTTGCTCAAAACTCCATCCAACTTGGCCTTGAACACATCTAGGAATGGGGCATCCTACAGATTCTCTGTGTACCTGCGCCAATGCCTCACCATCTTCACAAAGAATTTCTTCCTTACATCTAATATAATCTGTCCCTCTCTCAGCTTTCCTGTAGCTCCTTTTTGTACTGGAAGGTGTTCTTAGGTCTCCCCAGAGCTTTCTCTTCTCCAGACTGCATAACTCCTTTCAGCTTTTTTTCACAGGAGACACGCTCCAGCCCTCTGAACAACTTCATGGACTCCTCTGGACCTGCATCAACAGATCCATATCCTTCTTGTGCTGGGAGGAACCAGGCTGGACCCAGTATCCATGTGGGGTCACGTGAGAGAGGAGTAGAAGGGCAGAATCCCTTCCCCCAGCCTTCTCTGGTCACAATCCTTTTGCTGCAGCCCAGGACAAAGGCTTTCTGGTCTGGGAGAACCATTTTGAGCTTCTCATCCTTCAGTACTACCAAGTCTTTCTCCCCGAGGCTCCTCTCAATTGATATTTCTCTCAGCCTGTATTTGTGCTTGGTATTGCCCTGACCCAGGGGCACAAACTTGCACTTGAACTTCATGAGGTTTTCTCATAAACCTTGTAGGAATATAATATCTTCAGATAATACACTCTGTAATTTCACTGAAATTGGCCCAATGGATGTTAGGAACAAATGCACATGCGCAGATAAGGGTGCATGCTCACAATCCATGAAAATGTGAACTTTGTCTCTTTAGAGAACCAGGTAAGAAAAAAATTTGAAGTTAATCTTTTCTCCTCATGTCTCTTCGTCATTGTCTACTTCATCCACATTGCCAAATTGTCTTTTTCGTTTCTTTTCCCACTGGAGATGCATCAGTTCAACAGCTGAAGAAGAACAACAGAAGTAAAATATCCTGATTCTAAAAAATTAGTAAAGCCTTCTAATTTATTTTTTTTTTCCATTGATGAAGTTTTCTTAAGGAAATCTCCTCGGATGTCACTCTGTGACTTTGAGTTGAGATTTGGTTTGCAGAGCACGTATATTGCTTATTAAAAAGCGAGAATTTGCCCTCTGTCTCAGTCTTCCTCAATGTCAGAGGCAATGAAAGTGGATAAAGAGGACTTCAGAAAGAGGCAGCAAGAATAACCAATGGGAAGATGTCCCCCAGCTTTTCTTGGTGATCTAGATAGATAACAGCATTTTTTGCCTCCAAAAAAGCATGCTAGGAAGGGGAGAGGAAATTCGACAAGAATATCAAAGGTAAAAAGTGGAGAGGAAGGGCTAGGAGGACTCAGGAGGATAAGAGGAAAGAGTGGATTTGAGTTTGAAACATACAAGAGGTCTCTTGAAGTTTTGACTCATGTGTGGGAATTATCCTAAAGGATCAGACACTTCCACTGCATACCTCACATCGATTTTAATTTCCTTAGCTGATTCCCACTTTTGTCAAATTAACTTCTTTCCAATTAGACTTGCCCTTAAAATAAAATGCCCTTGATCTTTGCTAATATTTGTAATGGAATCAAAATCTCCAAGGATAAAGACATTAGGATTCAGAGGCAAGTCTACACTAATTTTTGTATTTACTTTTCTTTAGAATTAATACTCTTCCTAGCCTGGATTCACCCTCCCACACATTCCTATGCTGCAAATTCCTCTCCATCAGAGAGACAAGTTCTGGATGCAGAGTCAGATTAAACCTGTTCCTGAAGTTTCAGATAAAAGCTGAAGTAGTATTTTCTTCTTACAGACTTAGAGAGAAAAGCAAATCATGCCCATGTTTCCATAGTGATTTTGAAAAATTACTTTGTCCTGTCTTCAAGTCCAAAGAGCTGTCTGGACTTGGATACAGTGGTGGTGAAGACCTCATTGCCCTGGTGCTCTGGGGGCTGCTAAGCCTTGACTGTTCAAATTAATTATACTTTCCTCCACTTTTTCCACCAAAGTCATCTTCATTTCAGGGGTGTTTTCCAGTTCCTATATGCAAAATGCAATCTGTGTTCAAAATTCTGTTGTGATATTTAATTAAGATTTGTTTTCAATAATCTTTTAACTCAAAGTCCCCAGTTATTACCAATACCACTACTTCTGGTAGCATAGGCTGTGAAACACCTAATGAAATGATGGGCATTTATTGGTATAGTGAAGAGAGAAGGGATGGCTCATAGGGGGCTGGGAATGTTCAGCTACTCCGCATGGTGAAATGGTCCATAAAGCATTTTATAGTGGGTTCAAAATGAAAGAAAGCATGAAACTAAATTAAATTACTAATCTCTTGCCATGCCAAATTTATCCAGAAGTTGCGTACCAGACCATCCTGAGTGCTCTTCTAATCCTAACTGTGCATTAGGTCTGAAAAGTGTATCTGATGATGGGAACTCAAAGTTTGCACAAAAGCTTAAGATAGGTCATGTTTGTATGTCTTGCCAGCTCAGAAGATGAGTGAGAAGGCAACACCCTTTCACTTCCTATCTGTAAGTAACCACTCTTTGATGCATGACTGTCAAAGGGAGAGTAGCAGTAGACAGAAGGTTGCATGTTCAGGTTGTGAACTGTTCTTGTGCCTGCTGGTAAACAGGAATAAGTACTGTAAAACCATCCCTCTGTACTAAACCTTGGTGAGGGGAGTAGTTGGGACAAGCTCAATGAAAAAAGGGAAAAATGCAAGAGGAATGGGCATGAAAATGGCATTCTCACATTTTTTGGACATCAAGACCTAGGATATTGTGGCAATTTCATAGACCACTGCACACCCTCAGATAGAAAGGCCGTGTGGCCTTTGTTGAGGTGCTTTTCCTTTTCCATTTTTCTGAAGCCATGTCAGACTGGCAATGTCTCTCTACAGATCTGCCCATTGAGCCAGTTAATGAGCAGGTGTGTGGATAAATGTGGCCAAAACATCTAAGGGTTGTTAGTCTTCAGTTGTAAAGTTGTCCATTTGAGCAGTGGTAGTAAAAGCGACTTTCAGCCTGTTCTTGCAACCCAGTCACATGAAATGGTCTAGGCTGTGTGCATCACCCCATCATTTAACTGATTTAACTCTTCCAGATGGATGAGGTGCAAACTCCTCCAGGCCTTGTTTGTACTCAGGGGATCATTTCCAGAGCCCAGTCTCTTTTTCTTGCCTTGATTCAGTTTCTCTCATCTTGAGAGTAAGAAAACTGACACAAGGACTTGACTCACCACCCAGACCTGTGAAAAATTATGTCCAGGGTTTAACGTAATTGTATCCACACAGCCACCACAGCAAGGCCTGAGGAAAGGTTGCTCTGTGCATGGCACTGTGTGTGATGAAATGACTCTGGTAGGCAAGATCAAGGCCAGTGTGGAAAGTGACTTGTTGCTTCCCTGTCATAGCTGAGGTGATTGTCATTAATTCTCTGTGTTTCTACCCTTGTGTAAGGGGCATATTCACTGGGGACCTACTTTAATTAGTAGCACTTAATATATACACAGTCTTCTGTCATTCCCTCCTGCTCACCTGCTTTTCTTCCCCCATTTTTCAGGCACTTCTTGAAGTGTTACAGGAGCTTTCACAAGGAGCTGCACACCAGGGAAAGAAAGGTGATGTGTTGTTTGTCTGAGGCAGCTTTTCTGTGCCCAGGGCATTCCAGTAAATGAGAGGAGTATTAAGACTCTAACAAAAGTCAGATAAAGGGAAAGGATGAAGAGGTGTAATGAATGAAGCGTCCATTAAGCCTAATGTAAGCGCTTTCTTCATGTTATCTGAGGTTATCCAGGCTGACAAGTAAGCAATGCTGTTGTCAAGCGCTTTAACAAAAAGGCATGCCATCTGTGTGCAATGCACTGGAGCCACAGATGTGCCATGTTTAAATGAACTAAAGCATGAAAGAAAGCTCTTGAGCAATTCAGTGTGGAAAATCAGTGAGTTTGCTTTTTCAATTAGCGTGGTGATAAGTGCTCCCTTCTCACTCCTGTTACTCCAATTAAAAACGCTTTATTTTTTCAGACCATTGCCCTCAAAATGTTCTTGCAGTAATTCATGTGAAAAGTTTTACATTCCATCAACTGAGAATTTTACCATAGGAGACATGGCCTGCTCTTCTGTCATGATTACTTTTTTTTTTTCCCTGCTTGCCATTTTGGTGATATAAAATGGCTCCTAATTCCAATGGCTGCCCAAGGGTTGTGTCCTGTACTAGTAAAACCTTCAGAGGAAGAGTTTAGGTGATTCTTTTGTCATTTCTGCTGATGAGATATTCTTAAATAAGAGAAAGGATCCAGCTTGCAACCTTTCTGGGAGACAACGACTCCGTGACTGCAGCTCTTGCAGCTTGGGAGAAAAAATTAGTATCATATCGACAATAATTGGTCAGGTGCAGAAATTCGTCTTGCAGTGAATATTAGCGTATTGCGCATCCTCCCAGACAGCAGAGCATTTGGGAGCCCACATCCACACTGAGAGCCTTCTCATACATTGGTGGTAGATACTGGTCTGGGCTTTTTTCTCTGAAAGAGATAATTGTATTTATGGAACAATGGAAGAGGAGAAAGAAAGAGGGAGGAAATCACTCAGTGACTGCTAATAGCCTGAGGTTAGAGTCTCTCCTAGATGTGCGTAGGAAAGTTAAAATTTAAGGAGCGGTAAGAAAGCAAGTATTAATTCCTGCCCATAAATTTTAAACACTAGGATAAAGAGGGCTGGTTTGACAATTCTTCAGTATTTTTGATGTTTCTGAAGACCTGAGCCTTGCCTCCATGATAAGTTACTGTATGAAAATAATTGACAGTCCATGAGGGGAAAATCCCACAAAACATTCAGTATACATGAACTTAGGATAGCAGTTAAATACTGCCATGAAACTGGACACTTCCTTTAGAAGCATTTTTATGTTGTAAAATCATCAACGAAACCAACAACAAAACATCTCTGGATTCAATTAGCCTGCATGTTTGAGTCTGACTATTCAAGATATACATCACCTCTTCTGGAGCTTTGATTCTGTGTTAGAAAGAAAAATAGCATTACTATCATGTTGTTCAATGCAGTTGACAGAGGATCTGATATTTTTAAAAATGTTTTTGAGATACCTAAATTCAGAACAGGATGCTGCATTCCTTATTAAAAGGAATGAATATTAGTTTGATCAGCATGATACTCTAGCCAAAAAAAAAAAAAAAAAGAAACAACAACAAAAAAAGCACCTAAAGACAAAGGAGCTAAAAGCTAATGAAAGAGCTCTTGCACATAAGATGAGCACCGAATGATTGGCCAAACCTTTACCTGACACAAACAACCTAATTACATTTCTTCATGATAACCTCAACACTTGCAGGGCTGTATGGGTCTGTCAGTTCCCAATTTAAAACATGATTTTTGAGGTTGGAAGTGTTGGCCCATCCCAAAAGATACCAGACACAGACATGACATATTATGTGAAGTGCCAGCCTAGAGATACATATTGGTTGGGTTTTTTTACAAGGGAAAAATGCTTTAATCCTTTGAAACCTGACTGAACTTCAAAGAAAATGCAGCGTTGTCAGGCTTCAATGCTCAAAAAAATGCTATGCTGTACTCTCTCCTCTCAAATTCAAAATGTTAAGCTATAACATTATGTGTATACATCTAGATATATACCGAGACTTACAAACATATACATATATAGAGAAAGATGTATATGTAAACATATATAGGTACATACATGTATGCATGTATGTATATATGTATACATTAAAGGAGATCTTCATTTCTTTTCTTCATTCATGAGTTATTATTAGGTACCTGCTTGTCACATGAAGGACTGCTTTTCTTCAGGCACTCATCCAAGAAAATTACCTTTTTCAATTTGTTTTTAGCCTTTTTTTGTTTGTTTATTTGGGTTTTTATTGTTTGGGGGCTTTAAGACTGTTTGAAAAATTATTCCTGGCATCACATCTTACTTTTAAGGCCTTGAGTGCTAAGAATGGAAGATCAATGCTGTGTGGGCTTAGTAGTATTACTTGATTTGGTTAGAAAAGAAATAAAATTTTCTGAGGAATGGGAAATAAATTCATTATGTTTCACAATATTTTCAAGACTGTGCATTAAAGACCAATTAAAAGAAAGTAGTTGAAATCAAAACCTTTTATTCTGGAAATACCAGCAAGGGACATTTCAACAAGGTAGAAAAAATAATGTTCCAGATTTCTTGTAACGTAGATGTCCAGTAAAAAACTCCACTGCCCAGCAGATACCTGTGTGAGCAGATCCATTGTGTGTAGCTGTTACAAGATGAGTATAGTGGTTGCTTCAGACACCGAGACCAAAGGCTAGATGGAGACTGTCACTGGGATGGGGCAGCTCTCTGTCTGACCATGGTACCACTCTGTCCAAGGTCACATCGGATATCTGGTACAAATATTGAATTTTATTTATACATATGTAGGTAAATCTTACTGTTAATGTGACATCTTTGTAAGGGCTGAGTAAAATAAATGTGTTGATTCTTTTGTTTAATGGACAGATGAGCAAGTTCAAATAAGTTGGGTGCCAGCCTAAATCACTGTGGTGTCTGGAGTTCAGTGCTTGATTCCTCTGATGGTGCTGCTGAGGCATCTTAAGGTAAAGCTTATCCCAAGCTGAAAATGATTCTCTAGGTGTCCTGAAATGAGTCCTTGCACTAATACGGCAGAATTTCTAAAATACAAATGAGTTAAAGCTCTTGGTGCTACCACAAATTTGGCAAGTATATCTATTCAGTGGATTTTGTTGGTAGCAAACCCAAACATGGAACTTGCTGGCAGACAGCACACATTTGTGCTAGCAGGTGTTTTAACCTCAGTTTTAAAGTCTCATGCAATTATTTAAAATGCTGCAATATGAAGTGAAATGAAATAGTGATTTCTTTAATGTTTCTTTCAAAATATAAGGATTTTTTTTTTTTTTCACTTAGTACTGGTGGGAAAATCTTGATTGAAATAAACTTCCAACAGAACCAAGTTAAAATATTAAATCTTTGAGTCAATATTTTCTCCTGACTTCAGACAAGCTCTGTTTTCTTTGCACAGGAGTGACCAAGAGAACCAGAATTCTTTTTCCCTCAAAAAAATTGTCATCACTACAAATGCACTGAAAGTATAATTTTCTTTTAGTTCAGCACAAAATAAGCATGTTCATCTTTTAAGCAATGAAAGAGACATTAAGACATGCATTTCAGCAAGTATCTGGAGCTTTTATTTGTTCTAATCTGCATTACAAAATGTCCCTTGTTTCCTAATACTTTATTTTCCTTGAAGGGGGCTTTAGTTGACGTGTCTTTTGCAAAAGATAATGAACTAGACCAACTCAAAGTTGCCTACAATGATTGTGTGAAAATAAATACCCTACTAGTGAAACCTGCTTAAGAACATTAATTTATCCATTTCCAGTTATATTTATGCCATGCATAAAGACAAATTACTTATCAAGGTTGTGGTCACAATTGCCTGGTGTAGGGAAACAAGGAGGACATTATAATGTTTTCACCAAGAAAAAGGTGTAAATTTTTTGTATGCCACTGACCTAGGGTGTTTTATTTCCTGACTTCTTTTACATCTTCATTCTACAATTCTGGTATGAGAGAAGGTGCACACCAGTAGCACAGAGTTAGGCTTTTAAGAACTGAAGAACCATTAAGATCAGGTTAAAAAAATAATCATGGACTGAGTCAACGCAGACCAATTTGGATGGATCCAATTCTCTGATCCATGGCCAATAGCCCATTTTAAGATTTATTGATATCTTCCCACTAGAAAGTATCAAGAAATAAATTGCTGGTAGTGAGACCCTATTCGGTAGCGGTGGGAAAACCATGACCTCATTACCAGTGCTGGTGTAATGTGTGGACATGAGATTTGCCTTTTCTAAAGAAATGCCATTTTCATGGGACACTCCCTTAAGAAACATTGCCAGCAGGAATAAAAATGAACATGTCTAAAATGAGGACAGTACCCTTAAGACTTTATGCGTCTCTGTCTGCTTTCTATCTGAGCCTAAATTACAACTCAGAAGGTGTAGTAGTTAATACAAATACTGGGTACAATGTACCTTCTCACAATGAGTAGAAAGTGCTGTATTGTAATTAAAGGGTGAAGTGGGGCATGATGAACATATGGAAAAGGAGACCCTTAATAAGTGATAAAGCCTTCAAAAGAAATTGCTAATTAGTTGCATTTGATGTGTACTATACCAATTTTAAGACTTTGCCTGGAATAAATTGCTATGTTGGGTCTTCGAAGGAGTGGTGAGATTAGCATGTACAAAGGGGGCAATTTTCTGTCTTTTTGACTCTGTTAAATGGAGGAAATAACTTCCAAGACTGAAGCGGTAGTTAGCCCATCAATCATCCTCACAGCTGGAAACTGGGGATCCCGAATGCTGGGATGAGTTAATCTGTCAGTTAATAAGTTCATAGTGGCACCATATGGTGCTGAACGACTCCACACTATGGCAAGGACAGAACTGTTTACATAGGCATGCTGCTTTCTCAGGTACCTCCCCACTGGCAGATCTCTTTGTTTGTGAGGATCAATTTACTTTGCACAGTAAATTGACTGAACTGATCAGTTCAGAGAACATAATTGGCTAATCTTGGGGAATCATGTCCTGCACATATGAAAGAAAGAAAGGGTGCTGGCAACAGGCAAGTTTCGTTCTCTGTTCTGGAGGTTGTTGTCTCCAGATGTTACGGGCACTGACTAAAGCTGACGTTAGGTGGATGCACAGACTCTATTGACTGTAAGTGACAGAGGTAATGGGAGGACCAGCTTCCTTCAGGGAGTCTCCTTTAGATGTCCAAGCTTGCCTGCTGCTCTTAATTGTCCTAATTCGGAGGGAACACACTCAAAGGTCAGTACTACCAGTTTCAGCACTGACCAGCACTTCTTTACATCCCAAACACAGATTCATAGACTGCCAAGCAGAAAAAAAAAATAAAAATGCCAATGTGTTTAAAACCACATGAGCCATAAGGGCTCACCCAGATATGCCTAGGCACTGCAGAATGCATAACTTTCCAGTTCTAACTTTGAAATTCCTTGATTTTTCAAGTATGTTTGAAGACATTGATTCTGAGTAGTGATTATATTTTAACAAGAGTAAAAATCCTCAAATAAGTTGGAAAATATACAAAGTATCTCATTTAACATTTTCTATTTAACCAAGCTTCCCTTCTATAACCAGTGCTTTTCTGATTAATCTTCAGTAGAAAGTGCTTCTTTCACTTTACAAAATAAAAATTAAAAAACCCCTTTTTTTCTTTTCTTTTGCAAATAAGCATAATAAACAACAAATTTCAAAATATCAAAATTATACATATTTGGAAATTGTAATGCAGCATGAAGTATAGTTTTCTGAGGGTAGGAATATAACACTGGTAAATATAAACCCACCTTTCCAGGTGTTTTCACTGACTTGTCATCACAGCAGCATTTTAGTGTACCTTGTGGGGACTTTAACTTTTAGCTTGCCTTTATTTCAGTCCCCTCAAAATCTGAGGACTGAACTTGATAGATAAATATGACCTAGTATATAAAAACCCCTGTCTCAGAAGTATACCTCAAATGAACTGAAAGAGCTAACTCATAGGCAATTGGCTTGTGAATGCAATTGTTTTGGAGCTATTATGTTCATTTTATGGTATGTTGCATTTGGATATTCATCTCAGCATGCAGAACTCATTGTTCTGACAGCCAAACAACTGTGAAAGGTAAATCTCCCTTTCCTTCTCCTCTCTTTCCTCTTCCACTTCCCCAAAACTTGTTCATTCATTTGAACAAAGATGTGACAAAAGGAAACTCAGACTCTAAGGAGTTTTTGCCAGAATTCTCCCAAACTTCTAGGAAATCTTGTCTTTTTTCAGCAGTGAGAATTAGAGTTCAGAAAACTACTGTTCAGAAATCTGCTAGGATGAATTAGAACAGATCAGTGGCAAATACCTTCATAACCAAGGGAGGCAGCTTCCACAGCATTATATAAAAGAAAGATGTGATTTATTCAAGATGTAAAGCAGACAAAGGCACAGTGGATGACCTCAATTCATCCAGTAAAAGGGCATCTCTTCACCTGTTCTTTCTCAGAAAGTAGAGTTTTATTTGAAAAACACATATAAGAAAGTGAAAATAACTGAATAAGTCCCTTTTCTGTTTCTGCTATGTTTAAAGAATTTCAGAAGAACATTTTTAAACTAAATTTTCTTTATGCATAAAAGAAAATATTTCTTGTATATTACTGTTTGTGTTTTTAAATCCCTTAGTATATTAGATCATACACATATATTATATATATATATATAATATATATATATAATATATAATAAGAAGTACAATACAAAATTCTTATTGCAGGGTATGACTTTATGTTTAAATGAATGACAGGTCTTTTGAGGAGAGAGAAAAAGTTATCAGAAATATTAAATTTGAGAATGGGTCTTTTCAAAATGATAGGTAAAGTATATATTAATGAAGATTTTTTTCATTAAAGAATTTTACATTTAAGAAAAATTATGTTGACATACAACCTCCTGAAACTTTTAAACTAGTAACCACTAGCTATTTGGTCTACAAAATCAAATTCAGTATCCCGAAAATAGAACATCCCAGTAGCATGTTTAAAGTGTACAATATTATATTCATGAAGTATGTAATATATATAATAAGATAGTTGGTTTAAACTATGTTTCATTTCAAATCATGTATTTTGCATCTGAGTTCTGCAAACATTTCAAAAGCTGTCTTCCAAATGGAAATGCAGACATATTTTCATATGGAAAGAATATGGGAAGGAATTCCATATTCTGTGTTGATTTTTTTTTTTTTTCATTTTTAAACTGACTTTAAATGTCCCAGAGCATGGAAAAAATGACAAAATATTTAGAGACAACTTCATCACTGTTTGTGCATTCCCACTACACTTGTCCCTCCCTGAACAATACACAGAAAAGATGCCTGGGGTCACAAGGGCCACCCAACACTGAGAGGACAGATGGGTTCTCTTAGGGATCCTTGGCAATGGCAGCACTAAATTGTAGTTACAATTAAAGCTTAATTTGCTGAAGAGAATATATGGTTAGTATAGCACAGAATTTATGATAGGAATGGCACAGGTTTTGTACAAGCTGAAAGAATACAGTACAATTTATCCGTAATGTAATGCACAGCTTTTACTCAAACTGATTTTCTGGACAGTGTTCTTTGCTGTTGTGCTTCCCTCACCTGTCAGGCTGGCATGGGACCTTCAAGGCTGATGAGGAGGGGAGTAACTGGCCTGGCACCCAGGGACCTGGAGGCAGGGGAAGAAGAGATCTCTTTGTTTGGTACACAGGACCTGATAATGTGGTGAAGGGAAAAAATACACCACCCATTAGGTCACAGTGAATGATTTCTTGCCTCATAAAATGGTGTTAGTTATGCTGACCACATTACTGGGATTGGGAGTCGGAGGAACAGATCAGAGGATGTCCTTCAAATTATACAGCTGAGGTCAGTGCTTTCATGACTCACATCCCAGAGACCCCCAACAACCCCTTGATTGTGATCTAGCCTTACCTGAGAACCCCTGCAAAAGCTAGGTTGTACAGACATGAAGTACCATGGATATCCTCTCCCAAGGAGTGTAAAGAACTTAAGTACACTTTTCCTCCTTAAAACCAAGCAGAAACATCAGATGCATGGCATGCAGTGACCAAACATCACCTAGCTGGTTCAGTTTTACCCCCATTAGCTCTTCCCTTGCTTCCAGAGGTGTAGGAAAACACAGCAATCCTTCATCAAGATGTATCTGCTCCTTATCTCGGCTGTTTCTGGCACATGGAGCAGAAACTTTGGAAGGAGCTCCAGTCCAGAGCTTGTAATTGCTCACCTGAATTTGAGAAAAGACTAAGCAACCTGATACTGAGAGACTTTAGCTTCAATAGAACAATTACATAACTGTCTCAAGGCAGAGTGAACTCTCAAACTGCCCTTCCTGAAAGTTTCAGTAATTTTGTGATTTATTGAGGTCCTTACACAAAAGCAAGTTTGTGAAAGTGCCTGACTTTATGCTTCACTGTCTTGCAATGTCCATGATACTGACAGCAAAGGAACAAAAAAGCCAGAAAATTTTGATGTATTTCCTATCTGTATTTAAAGGCATTTCAACATTGCTTTTCTGTTTTGCTTGAGTATGTTCTTTGGAGATATTATAAAGGCAAAATATGAACATCTTTTGGCTTGTATTTGTAATGAATCACAATTATTAGGACTAGAGATGATATCACAAAGCTCCTCTGTTATGTACTACATGTGATTTGTATGAAGAACTGAAAAATATGAATATTTCTCTTCTTTATTTGTTGAATATAATCCTCCTAAAAGGAAAGTTTCTTTGCAGGAATTCCCTTCATAAAAAACCACACTGCTGGAGTTTGAAATTCTTGGCTGCAATGGCGGGAAAAGTTTTTCCATTTTTCTTTTGGGGACAAGTCATGCAGTTTCCATATTTTTGAAGTCTACTGTTTTCTCAGACCCTTTGTAAGTCAGCCTTCCCACATTCACACTGTTCTTACAGACAATATCGCACCTGCTAATTGCAGACAGTTAAGGCCAACTTGTTTTTATTATTATTTATAGAAAGAAAACATCATGCAACTATGTAACAAGGAGCAGCAGAAAATGACTGAAACTGTTCGGAATTGCTAACAATTCTCTTCTTGCAGAGTGGAATCTGAGGTGCAGCTATGACAATGCAGAGCAGCTGCATAAGGTTGGCTGCCTTATCTTCTTCTGTCACATCCATCACTCACTGTGTTTGGGGGATTGTGTCAGAATATTGAGTGCCGGTCTAAGCAACCATAATCAATGTCCTAATTGAGGATATTTTGCTGCATACCTTCCTCCCACTGCCCCCCAGGTAGAAACTGATGATGCCAGGCAAAAATGTTGGTTCTGCAGAACCAACTGCTCTTGTGGAAACATGAAATATAAAACATATCACACCATTCTGCTAGGCTGCACTGTCCAGTTTGTGGAATACATAGCAACAAGTGACCTGTTAAATGATGACAAATCCTCTACCTCCTGGCTTTAGACCTCTGACCTCTTGACTCTCTGCCTGTATCCAGGGAGCAGTTTGGGTAGAGGAATGCAATAAACAGCTTGTAATCTAATGGTGTCAAAAGAAATTACATCAAACCAGCTGTTACTCTACTAGTTGTTGAAGACTAACAACATGTTACCTAAAATAGGTTCTTTATACTCTGTAGGGTTTTGCAATTGCTGAGGGTCCTGTGCTGCTTCCCATCCTCCACCCACCTTTATGGAAACAGCAGTAAATGTCATTCTAAGTAAGCATGTCCTATTGTCTCTTAAACTATGAATAAAATGTGTTTGACTGAAGTATCTCCTTCACCATTTTAATTTACTGCGTTTCTCAGCTCTGGGCTTTATGATGTGTTCCAGCTTACAACACAGAAATGATCCAGCACATAATTTCTGCATTTAAGTTGCCTCTGACTGATATTTATACTTTGATTTTATTATAATTTAGAATTCTCTCTCTGTTTTCTTTTGGAAGCATTACTTACAGGTACACGGGATTTATGATGAAATAATGTCTATATTGGTCCTGCTGGCTTCAGTGCTGGTACCTGAAATGATTTAAGGCACAAGTTAAAGCAGATTGTGCCTGACAGTGGATGTCAAAATTTTACCATGGGAGACTTGAAGTACAGACTATGTATTTCTGTTTGCACATTCATGCATCCAAAATACAGAAAAGCAGCAAGCAAACACAGAATTGTAGAATCATAAAATCATGTAGATTGGAAAAGACCTCTTATATGATTGAGTCCAACCATCAATCCAGCACTCCCAAGCCCACCACCAAACCATGTCCCTGAACACCTCATCTACTTGTTTTTGAAATCCCTTCAGGGATGGCAACTCCACCACTGCCCTGGGAAGCCTGTGCCAGGGCTTGACAACCCTTTCAATGCAGAAAATTTTGTTAATATCCTACCTGAACCTCCTCTGGTACAACCTGAGACCATTTCCTCTTGTCCTGTCACTTGCTACTTGGGAGAATTGACTAACCCATAGGAGAAGAAACCAAATAGTGAAGAACATGTGAGTTTTAGAGAAGCTTATAGAAGAATGCACTCTGCTAAGCACCTCCTAGATTCTTACAAAACAAAAACAGTTGTCGCCCGTGTATTTGAACAAGAGTAAAGATGGAAAGGAGAATGCCTGAGCAGGAGGTTCAAACCTTTCTCACTACTTGCCCTTTCTCATCTCAATATTTTCTTCAAGTCTCTATTTGTGGCTGTTCCCTCTATACAAACTGTGCTATAAACCAGAGGAAAAACAAATATATATTGGAAGTTCAGTCAGTAGCTTCAGTGTAGCCATATATTTACAGCTTCATAAATAATACTTTCTTTAAAAGGTATTATTTTAAGTCACAGAGAATAGTTATTTTCAGAAAAGTTTTTCTAAAAGAGTCAGTTATGTCTCCTGTTGATGCTTGTAAAAATTGATTAAAGTCTGAAGAAGGTTGGCAAGATGAGGCAGCTACAGTGAGTTAATGTGAAGCCAGATAAAATTACCAAAACGTAGAAGAGACTGTATCTTTTCTGTTGGTGGAGAAGAGATGGAGAGGAACATCTAGAGAAAATATAGCTGTTATAGAGACCAAAACTAAGCTTATCTGTATGTGTCTAGGACCTGCCTCAGCAGTGTTATCTGCATATTTTTCCAAGACTGTCCAAGCTTAGAATATAGCAATGTACTCAGAAGAGCTTGTTCTGGAAAAACAGACACTTACTTTTTGCTAGTCATTCCAGTACAGGATTAAAAAGATGACTGTTTAATATTGTCTGTACTCCACTAGATCAGCTGTTGGAT
>JAWWMP010000093.1:328556-338780 GCA_035047865.1 Dendrocincla tyrannina
TCATAGCTCTAGACGTAGATTTCAATCGACTTAAGCGGGTACAAAGAAACTTGGTCATTCACTGGTTACCCATATTGTGTTCTCAAATTTTCTCTCAGCAAAAGTATAATGACTCAGTATTGTATGGTTGCATAGACAAGAGCTCAGAACAAGAGACACTAGTTTTGTCTGACGGTGTGAGAAAGTCGTGAAGGGATCTTTTCTTCCAGATGGTGTTAAATTCAGCTGCCTTTTTAACATTGGCCTTGCACAGCAATCTGCTGCTCCGTTTTCACAAAGAATAAGCCCGAGTCCCTGCTAGTTAACATGCATACTCACGCAACCTGTGGGTACATTCCAACTGTTTTACAATGCACTGGTATGCTAAATAAACTCGATCTGGTCTCTTCCAGTGCTAAAACTAGATTTGAGAGAACTGCCCCATTGATATTTAGAGGTTTCAGAGTTTGGTTGTTTGTTCGTTTGTTTGGGGAGTGGTTTATGTTATACGAAGTGTGTGTGTGGGAGAGTTGTTTTTTGTGTTTGTTGTTGTTGTTGTTTGAATTTTTCTCCCAAGAGTTTAAAGGGAACACCACCTACGAGACAGATAATCCTAGGAAAGGATTACCTTTCCTAGTTACTTGGAGCATGAACCTCTTAAAGCATAAACTTGTGGGCCTGCTCCCTCATTTCGAAATGCTCTTTTTCCCCAAGTCAGAAGTTAGCTGTGCAGGAGAAAAGATGCAGAGAAATGGGGCGCTTTGCTCCTAAAGAAGTGAAGGAATAATAATGATAGTAATAATAGCCAGTCGTATTTTATTGGTAGATAGTCACTTAACATTAATAAGGTACAAAACAATTTAAGATTACAATGGTCAACACGCGATTATAATGCTGCTTTTTTTCTCTAGTATTTTTCTTCACAAATTTACGCTAGAGACCAAGACGCAAGGAACAGCTTAAGTAAATTGACCCTATTCATGCCTAAGTAAACAATGAGTTTCCTCAGAAAACAGCTTATCGCCTTAATTGAACCTCTTTGAGAAAGAAAACCGCGCACTTTGTCATGTAAATGTTAATTGTAGTAGACAATGGCTCTAGGTAAATAGCACCCCTAGACAAGCAATAAATGAGAGGCGTGCGGGCACTCGGCGGTGAAAGGCTGGTGGCACAAACACAGTTCCGATGTAAATAAACACGGCTCTCCTCTCCGGGCGCTGCAGCAGTAAAACTTTGGCACGCGTAAAGCACCCAAAAAGGAGGTTTAACCTCAGTAACATCCTGGCTGGGGTCCCGGCCGGCACCCGGCAGCTGCTGGGCGGGACTCTCCGACCAAATCTAAGATCATTTTAACAGCTACGAGGAGGATGGGATAACTTTTAAGGCAAAATTCTTTGGTTTAGATTGAGAGTACGCCTGCTGCTTCCAGGACACGCTGGCTGGCTCCCTGTTCCATCCCTCTCATGGTGTGCGGCATGAAGATAAATATTCCCACTATAAGCCTCCAAACAGTGTTTGACATAAGCAGTTCAACAGCAAAGTAAAAATATGAAAGAAAATTTGATAACAATAAAAAGCAGCTCGCAGAGGGTTAGCCCCAGACCGCTGAGCCCCTTTCCCTTATCTCTGATCTTATTTTAATCTGCCGTGGAGAATGTTCGATTTCTAACACACTATCGTATGCCAGCGTGCCTCTGGGAAGACGTTTAGGTCAAGTCCAGAGGAAATATGCTACCCCGAACAATTAATCCTCCTCGATTTCACTGTAAGAGGCGCCTAAGCCGCGGTAATTACAAAGATGAATAGCACACAAACGAATATTAAAAACACAGGGATGTTTCTAAGACCGACACGCCCGCCCTTCCCTTCCTCCACCGGGACCAAAATCCGCATCCCACGCGCGCCCTCCGCGGGAGAATGGCGCAAGTTCCGCCCCGGCGCGTGTTCCGCCCTTCTTCCGCGGAGGGCGCTGGGGGGGCCTGGAAAGCGGGAGTCTCCCGCAGCCGCGCCCCGCGCCCAGCGCCTCTCGGACGGCCGCGCGTGGGAAGTGCTGCCGCGGGTGCCTGCGGTGGGCTCCCCCTGCCCCGGCCCCGGCTCCGGCCCCCGCCGGGCTGTCTGTCACCGACTGCCGGGGCACGGTGCTGCCACTTGCCCCGAGCGTGGGAATGGGAGCACCCAGCCGTTCACATCTCCTGCACGCCGTTTAACGGAATCAATTAGGCAAGACAGACCCTCCGCTTCTCCACCCCCGCACGTCCTCCCCCTACGCCCCCTCCCCCGCCTCCGCTCCTTTCCACTCCCGTTTTTTTGTCAGGGCTATATACGTCCTAATTATTTCGGTATGGGATGCCAGAGCTGTTTCCTGGATAGATCTGATCATCCTTAAACAAAAAGAGAGGAGGCGCACACGTGGGTTTTGGACTAAATGTCACTTTCATTTCCAATGCTAGGCGCAGAGCAAGGCACAGAACATTTTTTTAACACTTTGACAGAGGGGAGGCGATCTCGTCCTCACCATGTCTTTCTGCTTCAGTAGCTTCCTCAAGGAAACCCTCTCGCAACAGAGAAGCATCTGTGCTCACGTTCTGAATAGATGAATAAAAATCGGCCATTACTTTTTTCCCCCCCATCTTTGAGCAGCTCCGCTGGGTTCTCAGTAGATATAAATTATTAAGCTTGCCTACGCTTTGGTGCAAACTTTTTCTGAAAGCCTGTTTTCTTACGATTTGAAATTAACCTCAATGCTTTGTCTCAGACGCACATAAACAGGTNNNATAAACAGGTTTCTGGTTGACTTGTCCACTTTTTTTTGGTTTGGGTTTTTTTTCAGTAGTCCACTCTGTCTCATCAGCACCACCATCTTCGTCATCACCAACTATGACCTTTATTTTTTAGGGCCATTTCATTGCAATGAATCATTTTGCAAAATAACTCAGCATTAGCTTTCTAATAGAAAAAAAAAATCATATATATCCTCTTAGTCCAGTTTAAGGTTGATTGGCCTAGGTTTCTCTTTATGTATTTATTCAATAGCAATAGCTGGACATACGTTGTTTACCATCAGTACCATGTCCTCTCTGCAGTGGATGGCTATCCATTATATGCCATCTGACAACTTCATATTTTGGAATAAGTATGCCATTTAATTTCCTCCACTCCTACCTTCAGCTGTAAAAATGTTAGATTCAATAGGCATTACTGACCCTTCTCGAGTTTTACTGTCTCTCGCAGCAGTCTTTCATTTTCACACGCTGTACGATGATCTTGAAGGAGTTTTTACTTTCGGTTATCTAGCTTTATGAAGACCAAAACACTCATACAGCTAGATAACCAAAGATAACAACTCGCTTCCCTCAAAGCTTTTTTTATTATTATTATTTTTTATTTTTTTAGTCCTTGCTAGAATCCAGATTCTTTATGGCAAACAGGGATGTTGTTTCCTCCAAGAGCACTAGTGCTGCTTTAAAATATTCATCCTTTTATACAAGTGTCTCTGTATATATGTGCAGTTAATAACATCCAAGAGAGATCTGTTGCCTTCAAAGTTTATTCCAAACTTTTTCTTCCAGGCAGTAATTTCCGGCAGAAATAGTCAACAACTCATCTGTTAGTACCAGAAAATAAAACCCGCTATTAAGGTGGTGAAGCTGCGCTAAGAGAGAAGAGCATCCATCCTTTTACAGGCCTCTATTTGCATTGTAAACTGCTGCGTTCTCACGAAAGACTCTTTAGCCTCTATAAAGATGTAAAGCCATCGGAAATTTCCAGCGAAGTGTAAGGAGGAAGAAGAAGACGAAAAAAAGAAAAATAAGAAAAAAATAAAAATTCCATTTCAGTAGAAAGTGATGATTCGAGGATGTGGCTCCTGATTCCTTTAGATTATGCGCGGCACAGAGCTCTTTGCCAAATGGTGGCAGCTTGATTGCAAATATCTTGCGTGCAGTGTGTGTTTTAGAGGGGGAAGATCCTCGGTTTCTCGGGGCTCCTAGAGCTGGGCAGAAGAAGACGCGGCTGCTGCTGCTCCCGGTCTGAAAGAAGGAGAAAAGGGCCATCATTGGAGGGCTGTCAGTGCCAAAATGCGGGCCAGCCCGGTAAGGTCAAAGGTCCTGGACCACGGGAGACCAAGGTAATGATGATGTCATGAGAAACCTCAAGTACACACGGCTATTGATATGCATGAGCGACCAGCGGCCGGCGCCCGGGACCGAGTCCGGTCTCTCCTCCAGCATCGCCACCTCCGCCGCTCTGGCGCGGGGGATCCGCCCGCCGCCGATCCCTTCCTCCTCCTGGGCTGTGCAGATCGCTCCAACTCGCAGAGGCCGGGAGGGAGGACGCTCTCCCTCGGGGCGGTAGGCAGCCTGTCCGGCCCCGGGGGGCGCCGCTGCCTGCGCGTCCCTTGGGGCAGCCCCCGCCGGTGCTCAGGGATGCCGCGGTGGGAGCGCGGCCTGGCGCTCGGAACCCGGGAGCGGGGCTGTGCTACGCAGTGAGTCCATGTGCAATTACACTGACAATTTGCTCTGTCTCAGTGTGTCTGTGGGGCTTGGGGGGATTTTTGTGTTTTGTTTTTTTGGTTTTGTCAGGGAGGGGTTTGTTTGTTTGGTTTGGTTTTTTTTTTTTTTTGGTTGCTTGGTTTGTTTCTTTGATTTCAGTTTGGATTTTTGGGGTGTTTTGATTTTGGGTGGGTTTTTTTTGGTTTGGGTGTCTTTTTATTTTTTCTTTGACTTCACATCTCTGTCGTGGTTCGCGCCTATCGTGATTCGCAGGTATTTACAGTGGGACGGTCGTCCAAGGCGTTCTCCTCTGCCAGTCCGTGTGGGAAGCTGAGAGCAGCAGGCTCAGTGCATTCTGTAGCATCTATTTCATCTCTCCGCCCTTTTCCCCTCCCCCCGCTCCCTCCCAGCTTGTGTGCTTCTCTGTGTCTGTGTTAGAATGCAATACAGGTGAACATTGCAGCAATATTTGTCTAAGGCCATGCATCATCTGGCGAAATGCCTTAATAAAACCGCTGATTTATCATTTATTTTTATTAACCTCCTATTTAGGCTGAAGAAATGCATGCTGGTGTTACTCATGGAACCAATGAAGGCAAGTCTTTCTAAACTGTGAGGATATGTTATGTGTAGTTTTAGGATTTAAGTCTCTCACTTCCCCATCCCCCACCTCCCAAAAAGAACATTACACTTTGAATTATTTCATGATATAATTTGCATAGAATTTTTCTAAGTCTGCAGTGCAAACATTAAAGATCTCTGGAGTATACATAACACATTGAACATTCTCACTGAGATCTATCATATTTACTGTTGAAATTAATAAATGCACTTTAACAGCTCCTGTGTGCTGTGGTCAGTATAAGATACATACTGGAAAATTCAGCACAGACAGATTATGGACTGCTCTGAACTCCTAAAGGAATACCAAGTTAAAATTCATGCTCCTACTCTTCTTCTAAGGTGAAAAACAAAACACAGCATGTCATGGACATGTCACAGTCAATAAGCCACGTTGCCTTTAAATACATTTGTTTGCTAATTAACCTATGTTTGCATACACTGCTATTTTTAGGTGGAATTTTTTAAATGCATGGAGTAAACCTGAAGTTGTTGCTCTGTATTCCCTGCAAAGCATACATAAAGCATATGTGTGTCTTTGTGTGTACACAGGTTAGCCATATGCACATATGTCAGTCTAGGAACATGTGTATGTATGTGTTTGTGCTAATACATATATGCAGATGTATGTAGTTACACTGTAATATAGCAACTAAACAGCCCATTTTTATTGTAATTACACAAGCATTAAAATGAGGAAGTAACCTCCTTTGTCAGACACTGTCCAAAATTAATACTGCCACCAAGAAGTGGCACACAGACATTACTAATCTGTCAATCTGCTAAGTCTCGAATCCAGCAGCAATATTACTAATTTATTCATGCTTTCAGATTTTAAGCCTTTGAAACTGAGCATTCCTTTTTTAAAGAGGTGTTGCATATCCTTGTATTGATTGCCTTTTAGCCACCAGTGCTTTTAACCTGAGAGACACAAGAGCTAATTGTGCCAGTATTCTTTGTGGAAAATTCAGAGGCTCACACAAAGTGGTTAGAATACTTATAATGCTGCATTATGAGTTACTGAGCTTCTTCATTACCTCTCAGGCTGTTCAGGCACAACAGAGGCAACTGAATCAGACATCTGATACATCCAGAGGCACATGATCACTTTGATATTATGTAAAATTCTAATGAGCTTTTCAGAATTGGCAGATAGGCAGATACGTGTATTTTTATAGCAATAGCTAGGGGCTGTAGTGTTAGAGATCATGCATGTGTTGCACAGGACAGGCTTGTGAGCTTATGCACTAAATTCTTTCAGTCGGAGGCATGAAAAATCAAGTTCTCGTGTATGTGCGTGCTTCTATGCTTACATAGGGGTCTATGTATGTATACAGGTGTGTATATATACATTTGTATATATAATCCATATTAACATGGATGCATACATACTTGTTAATGCATACTTGGCACCAGATGTCACGTGTCACCAGATTTACAGTTAAATGTAAGGTATATCATTATGAATTGGTATTTTTCAAAGATGTAGGGTATACCTTTAAAACACTGAGCTCTGTTCTGACAACCGCACGCTGTATGCTGATTTGAGAATTAATTGCAGTACTCATATTTTGTTCATTAATCATTGGAGCCTCAGCACATCAAAAGAGTTAACACGATGGCTATGTTCTAGCTGTTCATTAGCTGTATTGCCAATTATAGACATCTAGTAAGACCTCAAAATCGTCCAGTGTCCACTAAGTTTTCACTTATTTTTAGTATCACAAAGATGTATGCAGCAGTTGTAAAGCACATTTCCAAGATGTCAGAGTTGCCTAGCATGTGGAAAGTTTAAACAATGCACAGTTCTGAAAATTCTGCCCAAAATATCACCTGAATTGTCAAAAGCAGCCTTTAATACAGTCTGGTCTCTTCCAGTTTACATAATTGTATAAAACATATTGATTCCAAAGTCAATGTAGAAATATCTGCCTATTGGAAGACATGGAATACAAACACTGACTTTTTCCTCCTAGCTCCCTAATAAATTCCCCACTAATGGCCTATAGATTAGTATGTGATTGCCATGCTTGTTTTCTAATCTTTTTATAGGTCTCCAGATGGCTGTGACGGAAAGAAGAAATATCCTGCATGGATGTCTTAAGAATAAACAGTCTCTATTGACTTTGAAGAGGAATACTTATAATTCCCTAATTATTGCAATCAGGCCCCCATCCTACCTCCTGCATCTCCACCTTCTGTGGGGAAAACACACTAGCATCCCCTTTTAGCTGCTGTGAGGTACATAAGAGGGGTGTAGTGCTACATAAATTCCATTTTTGCACTGTATTATGTCAGAATTCATGTAGAGTTAAGCCACCACGGCATGCTAGTACAGTCCAAACTATCTTTCTCTGTGGAGCGGCATCCCTTTCGTCCCAGCCAGGTAAGTCACTTGACTGTCTTGCCTTCCAATAGAGGTGCCTCATCTTTTCTTTTGTGATCACAATTTCATTTTACAGGCTACTGTAGACTATAGTTCTGCTATGCTGAATGTATAGTATGCAAAGGGATATCTTACTACAAATCCAAATTATTAAGTGAAAAAGGCAAAGTATCAAGAATTCAGTCTCAGAAAAAAACCCACATAACATCTAACCTGCACACAGTCAGTGATTACACATGGAAACACTGTGTGCTGTAAAAGAACATGTATTCATATGTGTAGGTAATGCATATCATTGTCTGACTTTTATTAAACAAGCAAACAAACAAACAAATTACTGTTTCTTGTCATGATAGCCACTACCTGTGGTCTGTCTGCGTTGTCTAAACCTGAAAAATAGCACCCCACCCCCCAAAAAAAAAAAAGGGGCAAAGGATCCTAATTTAAACACTTTTAGTGTTTAAGTCTTGTTCCAGAAATATATGTGAATCGGTAAACCTCTGTTCAGAAGATTCTAAGTATATTAACTTTTAAGATCATTAGATAAATCACTAAACCACTCGACTCTAGATTAAATGGAGGAATAACTAGCCACATTTCCTGCAGATGATCTAATATGAAACAAAACAGATATGAGTGATGTACTCCTGTATCTGCAGGGTTAAATACGGTAATCAGTATTTACAGGAAATAATATTAATAATAGGATATAATTTTAAAAATGTTATTATTATTTCTGGAGAATTATGTTTAAAAATAAAAGGCTAAAAATATCTTTTGGGGCTGTTGAATAGAAGTGACCAAAATTATAGAGGCAGATCTATGATTTGCATACTATGAACTGCCAGTTACTTAATAAAGGATGGAGGCTCCACCTAGCCTTCAGTTCAAAACATGCAAAACATATTAAGCCAGCTGGATTCCCCAGCTCTTCCATACCGATGATGTCCTGAAACTGGAATTACCGAGAAGGCATGGTCTGTATTTACAGCCCTGCAAGCTTATCATGGGCCGTGGGGATAAATAAATACAACGTAAGTTGCTAGCTTTCCTGCATGATGTCCACTACAACAGCCTCAGCTGATTAAAAAAAAAAATAAATCTGTTATTATTTACCAGAGAACAACAGTGTTCTTGGATGTTACTACAAAGCAGTTTCATCCACTCCACGGACTGATGTGGATTTGGGTTGTTAAAGCGTGCCACTTTTGTGGTGGAAAGGATAGAGATGCAGAAGGGCATCCCTGGGCCGCGGTGAGCGGCCGGGTGGCACTTCACCAGCCCTCCCCGACCTCCTGCGTAGCTGCCATCTCCCTGCCGTCTCTCTGCCAGGTAAGCTTCTAAGCTGAGCAGAGCCTTTTTGGCCGGGATGCATTTTGGAGAACCCGGGAAGTGACAGCTGCTTGTTCCGAGTGACCCACTACATGTGAGGCAGTGGATGGATTAACTGCTGCGAGCAATCCCTAGCACTACGACTAGCTGCACCATATGCCTCTGACTTCTCTTTCCTTCTTTTTTTTTTTCCTATTTTTCCCCACTTCCCTACCCATCTTTATTTTTTTCCTTTCCAGTTTTATTTAATTTTTTTTTCTTTTAATGCTCGACTACGCAATAGCCACAGGAGTTAGCTACTATACTCCAGCCCTGCGCCTGCACACCTTCGGAGGGCACTTAGGCATTGTAAAAAAAAGCTCCCTGAGAAGCCACAGCTCAGCAACTGCTGGCAATCTGCCGGATAATTAACATTTTCTGCAAGTAAATACAGCCTCACGACCAACAGGTTTAGCATCAGACTCCCAAAATCTGCTCACTGGTGTAAGCCTTTGTGTCCGGTCATAAACCCTGCCTTGTTAATCAAATGTTCCTCGCCGAGAGCAAGAGAAAGTGGCCAGAGCTCCACCAGGGAGACCTTCTCCTGCCACCCGGGCAGAGGCGGCTTCATCGTGGGCTCCCAGGAGTCCGAGAAGCCTCCATCTGCCCGGGGCTCAGCATCCTAAATTTTGCCGGGAATTCAAGACTCCGACACATATACACAACCACTGCGGTACTTACATTTCTTCGCCTGTATCGGGGAAAGATGTGAGCCCAGGGGTGAGCTGAGCCAACGGTGACAAAGATTCCAGCGGTGATAAATATACCCACGGCAAAGCCCCCTTGGAGCAGAGAAATCTCTTTCAAGTTTCCAGAAATTCACGTCTTTCCCCTCGACATCCCTGTTTAAAAGTGCCGCTTAGCTCCCCGGTGTTATTCTTGCTCCAACGATTCTAAAACAATTAGAAATGTTCCATCCAGAAAAACGAGAGAGAAAAGCAGAAAGTTGGCTTGGGTTTGCCTTTTTTTTTTTTTTTTCTTTTTCCGCAATGCTTCCTACTCCCCGGAGTAGAAAGTGAACTGTTGTATGTGAGGCTCTGCAAGTTTTTTTTGGGGGGGTTGGCCAAGGTCTAGTCCAGCCCTCTCTGCTGAGAAGGACGTGCTCTGAAATTCAACCAATTTCCCCAACGCTTTTGTTGCTGATGAACTGAAGCTCTATTGTTCATCCATTGCCACGGTCTTTTTCAGTTCCTATTATAGGTTATGCGTTGCCAGAGATAATGAATTTGCAGCAAAACCTCTCATAGTCCCGTTTTGACAGACGGAACAAATTAGAAATGTCTAGTGTAAAGAAGAGCAATGGCTACCTTTTCCTAGAGAAGAAGTGAAGCTTGTATTTCTTTGGGAACTTAAAAAAAAAAAAAAAAGTGAAGAAAA
>JAWWMP010000093.1:367615-378727 GCA_035047865.1 Dendrocincla tyrannina
TTGTGGTTTTCTGCAGAGATAGAAGACTTCTCCAAAACTGTCAGTGAAGGAGCTTTCATAGCTGAATTCATTTACAAATCACTGAAAGAATAATAATAAAAGTAGCAACTCAGAATGTATTCGACAGACACAGCCATTACACTTTGACATTATGTGATATGAATTAGAAACAGATCACAATATGTGACATATCTGAAAAGGCATGTAGTTAGTTTCGGATTTAATTTATACTTTTTCTGGTTAACCAAATAGCCTTATAACATTCTTTGTTATGCCACTGAAAACAATCAGCTGATTGTAAGTTTATACATCGATACCTAACATGTGAGCTTTCAATGTATTTGAGAATTTATGTCTTTAGTTGATCAGTTAGTCTGAATGCTGCCCCAGAAACAGTGCAAACCCAAAAATAAAATAGAAATGTAGGAGTAAGATATTAAGATTACTTTTTTCCTAGCACAGCAACTACTTCAATTGTATGTTTTTATGTGATTAGTATCTATTTATACTTATTTACACAGAAATGAGGTTTAAAAATTTTGTTTCCCTTGAAACATTTGTATAACTTTAAAGCCCAAATTGTCTGTACATGGTAAAGACATTAAAATAGGTTACAAAAAGTGGTCAGATAAGTTAAAAGGAGAATTTTGAAGTTTAAATCACATTTATAGTAATAAATAGTTCCTTATTACGGCAACCAACTTGGAAAAAAAAAGTGTATATGTTCAACTCTTCTTTCGGAAAAAAAAAAGTCTTTTGAAGTGCATCTAAATCAAATTACCCCTCATAAATACACCCTGGCTGTTTTCAGCTTTTATTGTTATAACTAAAACTTTTAAAATTCAAACAAGTCTACCCTTACCTTAAGCTGTGTGTGCCACACTGGCGTGTGCCTACAATCTTACACAATAGAAACTGCAGATACCAGGATTTTTGAAAAAACAACAAACAAAACAAACCAAAAACAAAAAACCCCACCAAAACCGGACAACAAAAAAACCCCTCGTTCAGTTCTATGATCCAAGAGGTTGCATGTTCATGAATGCATCAGGTGAGCTCCCTCTGTGAATTTTCATACTTCTAAAGATGCTGAAATGATCGAACAGTTTCTCCAAAACTTGAATAAATGCCTCAAAATTAGCCACTAGAGGGCAGGAATACATGTCCTCCTCAAACTAGCACATCACAATGAGTTTTGTGAGTTCACAGTTCTTAGGATTAATTATGCAATTTTCTCATGAAAAATAATTTTAAAAAATGCAACTTGAATGTCAGAGTTCAGTGGAAGGGAACATATGATTATTAGATAAGGTTAAGGTTTAATCTCAGGTAAAAAAAAAATATATGTAACTCCTAATGAAAAATATTTAGAAAAATTTCAAATTTACTGTAAATGTTTGTGCTACAGTAACTGGAAATAAAAAGCATAAATAGCAAAATATAGTAACAGTAAAATTGGTGTTTAGCTTGGTTTTAATAGTGAACTAAAATGTTATTTAAAGAAATAAAAACTAAAACATAAGGAACACACTATTGAGAAAATGTCACCAACACACAGTATTTTGTTGTAGCTACCTAGTGAACTTTCCATGAAATATGTAGTTCCAGTTTTGCAAAATGGAATTCTTACACAAAATAAATGTGTGTTGATATATTTTATATATCAACATATATTGATATATGATATTTATATTTATATATATTACCAGGGAGACTGAAGTCACTCTAGGACAGTAAAATACAGAAAACACTGCTTACCCCAATTGACTGAGGGCAGATGGTGGCATGTTATGTAGGTGTTGCTGCTGCCAGCCAGTCACAGAACCAAGATGGAGAGCACTGGCTGTATTAAACCCAGAGAGAGATGATATATCTGCACTACTCAGAGAATATTCTAGATTTGAAAACAGAAAGACAATAATTAAGAAAGAATTAAAGAGGAAGCAATTAAAGAACAACTAGCATAATAATTTTCACATGTCACTTTATAAGCCTTTTAATTTTAATTACACCAATCACATTAAGTTGTAGCAGAAAAAAGTAAACCTTCCTCTTCCCTCAACTCATTAACTTGGGAGCAAATAATACACTAATAATTATTCAGTAAGTTAGTAGGGCTTTACTGGGTATGGAAGATTCAAAGCATTCTTGAGTGTATATCCACCATAATTACATATACATTCTCAGAAAGACTTTAAAACCACAATATTTTGGTTACACTCTGCCTTGCAGAACCCAGCAGGCAGCCTGTTTCTAAAAAAGATGTCTCTTCTTTAAGAGCACTGGATCTCTGTGTGTCAGCATGCTCTGCATAGGAGCAGTGCACAACATGAAGTGGAAAGGATCTCTTGAGGTTTAATTTCTATGCCCTACCAGGTAACTGTGATAGCCCACAAAGTTACTTGAATCTAGTGTGGAAGCAGAGGAGCTGCTCATTCCACCACCCTCATGCCTTTAGGATGCACTCAAGCACATGAAGACTAAGACCTCTCTTTACTATTTTTTTTTTTAAATTAAAGGCAATGAAAAAAAGCTACCAAATCAGTCTCCCATTCAAGCAAGACAGCTGACTTTGAAATAGATGTGTCTGTAGTTAGTGACAGGTACAGAATAAGCAAATGTAGTGCAAAAGCATATCAGCTATGAATTTTTCAGTTTCTCCCAAGGAACATTAGCTAATTCATTAGTACTGAGATAGACACTTGTCAGCACCTTGCTCCCTACCCCATCCTTTACATCCTTCACCCATACTTACCAGTACCATATGTTGTTGAGATTGCTGATGGGTATCCTCCCATCCCTTGCCCTGGTAGAGTAGGAGTTGCTACGGAAACCACTGGAGTAGCCAATGACTGAGCAGACTGGGAGTTATTTATCCTTTGATTCTTTTAAAGTAAGTAAAATAAACATATTATTGACTAGTTTTAAGGCAGTTGAGCATATTTGTTTTCTGGGTATGTTTTGTGCATGAGAAATACAGGCTGATACAAATTTCTAGGAATTAATCATTTAACATGTGGCTTTAATGAACTCTGCCAACCCTATCATTTACAAGCCTTCAAGAGACCAGTTGTCACCATAGTAACACATTACATCAGTATCTCCTAGGTAACTGAACTAGTAAGATTGCCTTTATTGTGGGTAGAAGAAAAGATCATGTGAAAAACTTATGAAATATATAAGCTCTATTCCCATTGTTTTCCTTCTCATTCAAATGAAAAAAAAAAGCAACTACAAACAACAACAAAACCCACAAAGCAAAACAAAGCAAAAAGGTGAAAGAGAAAACCCCCCAAGCCAGTTCTACTGGATTTTGAAAGTGAGGGACACCCCCAGCCTGCCGAACACTGAACATTTACCAGCAGATGGTGCTCAGACTACTTCAGAGTAGTTTTTGTGTAACAAAAAAACCTTCAAGGCCGTTAGGCAGCACAGCAGTTGCACACTTATCTTTAACTCCAGGGCACTACATGTTGCACTGTAAAAATTTCACTAGAGAACTCTAATTTTGGGAGTGGCAGGATGAAATGACCAGAGGGCCACCATGAGGCTGCACCACCTTCAACAACACAAGTGTCTGTGCTCTCAAAGCATCAGTAACAAGAAAGCTTAATTCTAGTAGACATAATTTGGATATGTGCAACAACTGCACCTGGGCTCCTGTACTGCTGTATTTGAAAAATTCCTATGGCCGTTTTTGTTCACAATATAGCTATTATAGTAGTGTTTTCCATTTTATTTCAACTGACATTTCACTTATATAATGAAAAATAACTGATTTTCTTTTCCTTGTTATTAAAATGAACATCATTACCACTTACCAGAAGCAGATCAACATCCTCAGACTGATTGCATAGGAAAGGAGTGTTAGAAATTAGTGAATATAAATATTTACCAGGATGCAGATTTCTAGCTTAGGGAATAATTTCATCTGATAGGGGCAGCAAATTAAACACTTTCTGATCATAGTTTGGAAAATTTCTTATTTGTCCATCTAATGGAATGTTTGTCTCAATTGTAGGGGCAATCTATCCAGATTTCAGGGTAAAACTTTCTCTAAAATTTCATTGTTTCTTCCACAGCCCTATTGGTTGCAGACTGTCTTGCTATATCTGACCATTTGCAGAATTCCTTGGAAAATATTGGTTTTAAGGGACTTGGAATAAATAGTTTCATGCAGACAGCTAATCACTGCCTTGGTTGACTTTGAGTATTGCCCTGTAGGAGTATTTGGTATGTACTTGCTTAGAAGGCCGCATTGTTTTTGGGGGTGTTTCAGTCTGATGGCCAATTTAATTTTCATCAAGCTCAAGTAGCCAATCTGGAAGTAGTTTTAGTAATGTCTGTTGCATAATGGAAAACTTCATTTATATTGTCACTTAAATTTATCATCAAGATACCTTTTAGATTAAGTTCAGTTTTAATGTTAAATCACTCACAAAAGATTTACTTTACTAACCAACTTTTGGAAAGGAACTACAAGACATGTAAATGAAACCTTCTCAATTCAAGTTTCTAGCATAATATCTTGCCTAAATTTCAGTAATCCTGGCAGGAGATACTGACATTTCATATTTCTTTTTCTTTTTCTCTTTCTCTGTCTATTTATTACCTCTTATCATTACAAAATTTGATGCTTAAAGTGATAGAGCTCAAACTAATTTATTTGCAGTTAATATGCCATCTGCTGAGAGTCTGTGTGGTTAAATATTTAAGAAAAACATAATAGGTTAGGAATACTCAGAGTTAAGTTTACCCTTTATAACAAATCCAGGAAAGGCTTTTTCAGCTACTAGGAAAGAGACTGCAGAAGTTTAGACTGTGCAGGACACAGTTTCTATTTTGCAACTAACAGAAAGGGAGGAAGTAAATATGACTTCAAAAAAGCAATCAAAGAGGCTCAGCCTACATCCTCAGTTCGATGTCAAGACTTAAGGTTAGACAGAATGACCAAACAAGCAAGAATTTAATTGCTTGATCCAGCCTTGAAATTCTCAAATGACTCTTATCTGAAGGAGATAAAAAGAAAAGCTTTGAAAATGCATTACCACCGATGGCATGGTATTCTTGCTGCCAGGTGGAATAAGCACACGGAGATCTGGTTTACGGTTGTTCATTCCCAAATTCATTGGAGGTGGAGATTTTGCTTGCATATTCTTGTTCAAGTTGCCAGGTGAGACCAGCAGACCTGGTGAGTTGCGGGGGTTGCCATATCCATTTCCTGTTTAGGAAAAAAAAAGAGAAGAAAAAAAAGACAAAATAAGGAGCGAGAAGTTTGATAAACTCCTCTGTATTTCTTAAGCCTCTGCATTAAGAAGGTGAAATAAAAAACTCATGGCAAATACCTATGTCATGTATCTTTACAGGAAAACGCAACACATGCCATATTTGGAGCAACTCTTCAAATGCTTTCTCTCAAGGCTGCTGACATCTCAGCAATGTGTTGAAATTAACATGTTTATATGACTCTGTTTACAGTACTGTGGTATATAACACAATATACTGTGCCCTCATAGCAACCAACATCTGGTATTTGCCTTACAAGAGAATCAGGGAAGTCAGATAATTTAAGGGCTTAAAAATATCAAAGCTATTCCATGTTTTCTCGACAACTACAGAGGAACATGCCTTTCCTGACTCAGCCTTTTGCAGGTCATGATTTTGTTTTGGCTTTTAAACAAAAGATGAGTACAGCACTGCTATAATTTCCAGAAAAGGCAGGGCGAGGACTAGGAGGATTTGTAAATCCTTTTGGCTCCCTTTCACTTCACTTTTTGGACCTGATTCTGTCAACACTAAAGTCAATGGGAGCAAGATCATAACTTTATTTGGAAAATACCACCGTATCTTTCGTCTTCATCTCTCTGCTGCAGGCCCAGGAACAATTCTGACAAGCAAATGCTTCATTTGCCTGTTTCAGAAAAGCGTTTCCTTCTCTCACCACATCGTACTGACAACTGTATATCCATAAGGTTACTGACCCACTATTCCACTAAAAATGAGAACTTCCTATTTCATCTGGCTGATTTCACCTCTTACCCACACACAACTCTGGGGAAAAGAAAACTTTTTAGTCTAACCTTGAAATTCTGCTTGGACAGTCTCAAGAGAAGTACAGAAATGGTCCCGCCATAGAGAGGGAATAGCATGAAAACTAGTACAGAAATAGAAAACTTTAATGGATAAATACCAAGGCAAAATATGCTATGGAAGACTTTCTGTTCTGTGCTTAGCTTTTGTTCCTGAGCTGTGACACACAACCTAGAATTTGTGTGAGAAGATGAGCTAGTGGGAGTGGCAGAGCCCTGTGGGTCAGAAACCCTGGACCTTCAAATTTCCTTTGCAGTCCCAAAGTCAGTGAAAAACACAGTATGTCACTTCCACCCTCCTCCCCCCACCTTATGAAATGGGGTTTACCACCCTAAAGGACATAAATGAATTATGGAACTAAATCTGATAAAGTCCATGAGAAAATGAGAGTACATGAGAGTGATTCACTTTTCTGGTTAGGATAATGAAGTGTGTCCAAGCATGACTAAGATTAAATGGTGTTTTAATCCTCAAGTGCATCAGTTAATTGTATTTATCAGATCAGCAAATGCACTGAAATAAAATTTATCAAAGGCTATTAAATACAAACCCACCACTTCAGGTTCTGGAAGACCCTGAACTGTAAACACCAGGCTTAGGACACAGGAAAATCATCAAAAAGTGCTTGATTTCTGCATTTGTGAGGTACCTTCAGTAACTGGTCTGGCCTGGCTTGTTAATTCTCTCTCTTTTTTTTTTTTTTTTTTTTTTTATTATTATCATGGTCTCCCAAGCCTTTGCAAAAAGATGTAAACTTAAAAGCATTTAGATCACTTTAGAGATTTTGTATTAAAATATTTTTCGTAGTTATTCCTGTTATTTCCTTACTATCTTAAAGTTAGTAAGATGAAATATTAATGAAAATAAGTAAGTATTTTACACTTATCAAGCTAAACCAGCAGAATGCTGTCAAGAGTTTTCCTTTTTGTGTCAGCTGTTTGGTTTTTTTTTTTTTAAATGAACAATGTTCTCAACATGGATTTGCTACCTATTATGCTCTAATTAATACTGTGGTTACTAGAGGCAGTGAAATTAGAAGGCACAATATTTTCTGCTGGAAACTACAGTGCCTTTCAAAAGTTCATCTTTTACAAAGTGAATACTGAAAAAGTAATGCATGGAGAAGTGATCAACAGAAGGAACTGAAGCAAAGGTAGAATTTCTCTGGTGTTGGTTCCATACAGGAGATATTTTACCAGCATGACATAAAACTGCTTGTGAAATCTGTTGTATGACAAGGATTTGTTCATAATAACAATGAGAGTCTTTGAAGCAGATACATATCAAAACAGAATGCATTGTACTCTATATATTTCTAATTGTGATTTTTGAAGAATAAAACTCCTTATAAGAGAGAAATCCCATTTTTTAACATAATATCTTATGTTAAAATAATTCACTATTAAACATTAAGAGAAAGAATGATGCTGTATAAAGCTTAACTCTTCAGAAACTTTCATCTGACCTTATATTATTTAGCTACTGATGTCAAATAATTTGAAGAGTGATTAGATTTCTTATATTTATATTTTAAAAACATCAAATTCATTCTAAGAACTACTGCAGTCTTCTTTTTAGCAGGGGATTTCTGCTGTTCATGGCATATTATGCCAGCTAGCATTTTGGAGCCATGTAATAACCATTTCTCATTCCAGACACCAAATTGTTATTCTTTTGGTATAATGAGGATTCAGGAATGTAAGACTGTGGACCTTAAACCAATGATACAGAAACCCATCATTTGGAAATCAATGATGAATGCATGCATGCGGTTTACAGTTAAGAAGAGTCTGCATTTAAACCAGCTCTTTAAACTGTATCCTTTTAACTCAAGAGGGCTGTGGCCTGCTCTGAGGCAGCTGTCCCACCTTCAGATAAATTCACCAAAGAGAATGGCCTCATTTACATTCAGAGGCAAAAAAAATTGTATAAGACTTCTAATGTACAAACTAAACTTTCCTTCATGCTATACTTTAAAATTACACTCTGCCTGGACAATTATCAATTTAGATGTGACTGTATGCAGAACATCACATTCCACTATCCACTTGAAAGCGCAAAAATTATATGTCGTGTATGAATGGATTTCCTGATTATAGATTATAAGAAAATGAAAACCAGATGGATTTCAGAGCAAGTTGGCTTTACATTTTTATTTGGTTAAAAGCCATACTTTTGCTGGAATAGAACATTTTTAAACAGTATGAATATATTCTGTAGTGCATAATCAAAATAAAAACAAGTTTTAAAGGGCATATGTCAGAATTTGTAAATTTACAGCATTTTCAATTCGTTTTCAGAGAAAATTATTTTTTCTTGTATTGTTTGTTATACTGACTTGAAAGAGTAAAAACATTTTACACAGAAGAGAGATTGTTTCTAGACAGAGCTAGTGGAGCAGCACGTGTCAAGAAATGCAGTTCCAGACCTTGTATTTGGATTAACGGCAGATTATAAGGACAAATTACTTCTGAGCACAGAATTCTCTTCTTGGGCATGCTCCCACATTCTTCATTTAGGCACAAATGTCACAGATTTTAGAAGGAATTTGATTCAAGTACAAATTGAATGATTAATTCCTGCAATATCACTTTTCAAAAACATCCAGAAAACTTATTTTTGTGCACCAAGAGTTATTCAACCAAGAAGAATTATTAAAAAAAAAGTGCAAATAGTCGTGGAAAATGAAAATTTTAACTGTGTTATAAATTCATGTAATACTATCTTAAATGGTCACTTCCATATTTTAAGAATTTAAGGATACCAGAAGGGCACAAATTTACTCAGGACAGGACAGAGAACAAAGTTTACTTCTCTCCTTTCATTCTCCGTTACTAGCACCTGTACCTTATAAAGAGTTTTGGTCGCTAGTTTAGAGGGCTTCCAAAGTGGCTGCAATTCTTGTTATTCTCAGTTAGGGCAGTAATTCTGTACTGAGAATTTAAACCAGGAAACTCTCCGTGTATTAAGGTACCACAAATGAGGAAAGAACAATTTTTTTTCCATATATATCAACATTCTTTAACAGCATTGTCATAATTCAAAGTCTTTAAGTCTTGAAAAATTGGAAAATTTTTATATTATGATTTCTTGAACTTTTGAAACTGTCATGTTCCTACTATTATTTTGGAGAAACATAGGCATTTGGAAGAACGGGAGGAGAATGAGGGCAAAACTATCTCAACAACTCTTTGTTAGTTTTAGAACTAACCATTCAGAAAATGAGGGCAAAACTATCTCAACAACTCTTTGTTAGTTTTAGAACTAACCATTCAGAAATAATGTAAATAAGAAGGTGAAGATTTCTACAGCAATATAAGACTAAGCTGTCTCTCTCTAACTCATCCATTCTTATCATGCAGGTTGCATAACTGTCCATGGGAACTTGCTCTTTAAGCCTAAGGAGATGTAAAGGGCTCTAATGGCATTATTGTCATCCTGTATGGGAAAAGTCAGTATTTTGGAACGACTAAAATAATTCCATCACTGTAGGCAATTTAAATGTACATGCCACCTGTACTGGGACTGCACATGGCTAAAGGTCAGACTGTGCATCCCATTTAATTATTCTAGGTGAGTTCTCATATTGGAAATCTGGCAATTCTCCAGTGCTTCCACTGCAGCTGAGGTGAAAGGTCTCTTCAAATTTTCCAAGAAAAACTGTGTGTATGATCTCCTTATATTTGTAGTATATTATGAAGAAAGTGACTTCTCTGTTCCGTGGCTCACATTATTCAGTTTTACTTTGTCCCTTTGCTGGTTCAAGTACTCATGCACAGATGCTGCATATTGAGACAGCATGTGTCTTACTGCTAAATGTCATGTTTAGTGCCATTAATAGTCCTCTAACCAGTCTAATGGTTTGCCTCACCAGATGCCCATCCCACTCCATTCCCATTCCCCTGGAGCTGCCTGATGCCTGAGTCTGGGTCTGCCCTGGGTTGCCCTCTTACTGCTCCTGCGCCCTGGCTGGGGTAGCAAGATGGGTCCTGGTTGTGAAGTCCAGCTCTGCAACCCCAGGAACCTCTGCTGTTCCAGGTCTCCAGCTACCCCTGACCCCAGCATGTCCTGGTGGCATGTTCCCCATGCAAGAATTAAAACTCAACTCTCATTATAAAATCTTCATATTGAGTACTGCCAACTGCCTTAGTGAACTGTATACATGAATGAGGCAGTCAAAATAATTTCTAATCCATGTGTGAGGGCATATAAAAACTGAACACATTCTCACAATCTACTGTATATGGATTATGTGCTTGTGCACATAATTATTGATGCAAAAAGGCACATTTATTCTATACTGCAGCAACTGGGCTTAGATTTCCTACTGGACAGAAATGATGCTCCTCAGGCAGAGGCTGAAAGCAGGAATGGCTCTTTGGCCACTTGACAATGCAAAACATACTGCAAAACACATTGCTGAAAATCTAAGGGTATGTCATTAATCTAGGAGGCTAGAAATAGGAGATTATTTTTCATCTGAATGGAGAAATAGACAAGTTTCTTTATATGTAGGATGAAAGGCCATGAGAACACAAACCTGACCTGTGCATCATAGACCCTACACCTCATGCAAATATGTTACTGCTGAGTCAAATGCATGGCAAGCTAACCTGATCACCAACACTGCAGTTATGTTTTATTGCTATAATAAGAGCTGTATTTAAATGTTTCTAAATTAGTTCTTGTACTAAGTATTCTCCCACTTTAGGAGTTCACACCTTAATAAAATAAATGCAAAGGTGGCACCTGACTGTCTTGAATTAGCCTGTGTCTACCCACACAAGGAACTGTGAGAAACCCTTCAAAACATTTCTCATTGCAGTTAGTCTTCCTAAGTGGCAGGCAGATATTTCAGCATATTCATGGACTCCCTCCTTGCAGCCTTTGGAATAGGGATGTATGTCATAGGCAGTGAAGGTCTTGGCAAATTATACGCTCAGAGAAGGGGGAATGCTCTTTCTTCTTCAAAGATGATCATCCTTATTCCTTTTTTTTTTTTTTTTTTTTTTTTTTTTTTTT
>JAWWMP010000093.1:462827-473513 GCA_035047865.1 Dendrocincla tyrannina
AAGCTATTTCTCTTCTCCGCTCCAAAAATGCCCTGCCTCTTCTTGTTCAACAGAACATCAATATTTTTCAGTGCTTTACTTGCCGATCGAGTCTGGTATAAGCCTGACTTTATTTGGGATGCAAATTATTTAACTGGTCATTTGAATAAAGGGATTCTTGTACTTGAACCTTTTTTTCAGAATTGGAGGTCTATGTTCCACTACTGCCTTTTTATAGAAACATAAATAAAACAGAGTTATACAATGGATTGCAATTTATACCACTATTTCTAACACAAGATGCTCAAGAGTCTTTCATTTCATCCCATCAAGTAGGTATTTTCTACACAATAGGAACCTACACAATTAGCAAGCTGTAATGTACATTATGTTTTCAGCTACTTACATTTCATATTTTCCCACTTAAATTTTCAAACAAATTAAAATGGAATTATAAGATTTTGGAAACAACAAAGCTATCTGTTCTTATTTTCACATTTTTTAGATAACAGAAAAAAATACTGGAACAGTTACTGAGATAGTATATTTGAAAGCTTAATGCCACTGTAAATTGAAAAAAATAGTATGTTATTAGATAGCACTGTCAATTGAGCTCACTTTAAGATATTTTAGAAGTATTATCTCAAAAAGGCTGCTTTGCCCTCAGTCATATTAACACAGTCAACATGCTTAAATTTTCTGAATAATACAAAACGTACACTCAAAATTATGGCATTTTTCTTCAAAATAATAAATTGAAAGTTAAAGCACTGCCTGTATATTTGCTAAGGACAAATCACAACAGAAATAGAAAGTCATAATAGAATTGACCAAAGAATTGATTACTGACATTTTCATTTGTTGAATATCATGATAGGTTTCAAAATTAATAAGTTGCAAGGGATCTCATGCACTGCATAGATACACACATCTTCTGAGATTAGGCAGGTGAAGCATGACTGCATTCCACAGCCAAATCTGTCTGCCATTTAAGAGTCAGTGGTCAACTCTGTCTCCATCCAGATAGTCCCTTTTTCTCTTAGGCTATGGATAAGTATAATTTCTTCTTGAGTAATATGTTTGTCCTGCATCTGGGGGCAAACAGATTAAAAAAAGGGTATTTTCATAAGAAAAATCACTATACAACCAGTGCTTTCACTAGGGGCAGTACTAGCCCAACAAATCCAAGTTGTCACTACTGATGAAAAACCCTGCTCTACAAATAATACATTTTTGGGGCCAGCTCACATCACAAAAATATGTTGCCTCTGCTTATGTAAAGTTCGCATCTAGGCTGATAGGGAGAAAAAAATCTGCTTTTTTAGTTTTTTTTTTTTTTTTTTAACATGAAATTTATCAGCTTCGTAAAATGAAAGAAACAAAAAAAAAAAAAAAAAAACAAAAACCAAACCAAACCAAAACTCTCTCTTGACTTTATATCTTCTTACTTGTAGTATATCTATCACTAAGATCGTCACTGTTATCTGAAACAGACTCTGAAACTGCTTGACTTATGAATAATGTTATATATAGCAAGTCTTTAGCTTTAGAATTTATCATCTGATAAATCATCTAATAAATTATCTGATCATCCAATTTCGATGTGTATAAATTTCATCTGTTTTAACACAGTAGGTTCCAGGTAGGATCATGAAATACCAGGCAAACAGTTTTGAGATTCTTGTGCTTAGCATTTGCATCTAGAAGCAATATATTGCTATGCTTAGTTGCAGTTCATTTTATAGTGGGTTTTCTTTTTTTTTTTCTTTTTAGAAGTATAATTAATATGCTTAATTTTAACGCTGTGTTTTAAAAAAAAAAATAAGGTTGACAGGTGACATAAAGAGAAACTGCTACATTCCAGCCTTTCCTGTGGTCTTTGTAGTCTTTCCTGATACTTTGGAGAAGTATCAATTCTTGTGACAAATATCAGGACATAAATTCTAGTCTTTAAAAATGTATTAAACTATCCCTTATCTTGCTGCCTAAGCAACTAATAAGTGTGTTGTAATTTTGGTCTTAAAAGTGTAAGAGCTAAATGGTAACAATAATTCTGGACTTCAATCAAGGCAGAAAGGTAGTAAAAGAAGGTAGAAAAGGTAAACATTTAGGACACTCTTTGTCGTTTTACATCATGTGTGATAACTGATACACCAATAGCATTTGTTTCCTAGAGATACACATATTAAAGATTCCCATCCTAAAGTAATTTTAGGACTAATTAAAAAGTTGACATTATTTTCAGAAACCCTGGAGACATCTAGGTTGTAGTAAAAGAAAAAAATATACTAATGAAAACTAGGAGTTACAATCATCTTCTAATCCAACCTGTCTATAAAACGGAGAGAAGTTATGTTTGGTATTCTTACATTTATTATTCTGATACCAGCACATACAAATGTACATAAAAGTGCATATAAAGAATGCACTAAAAAAATACTATACTTCTAACCCATTACTTAGAAAAAAAAAAAAGATTAGAAAGATTTTAAGTCTAGAACATGAGAAAGACTTTCACTTTATATAGTAAGAGTATATATGTGAATAAAGAACACCACGTGTTTATGAACTGATGATTTTTATGAGGTCTAACTGTGAAGAGACATTTTGACAGTTTTATTTACAGTGTAAGGCATACCCGGTGGCATGAAATCATAGTCTGAGAACCATATATATTTGTATATAAAGCACACATGCATATATATATATATATGTACATATGTATAAATATATGTACATCATCATAGGAAATTATTTTACAGAAAAACCACAAGCCTAGCTAATGTGTCAGTCTACCACTGTAGCACATTACCAGATAGCTTTTTAAAATAATTCCCTATCAATAATATAAAATCTGCAATTATGTGAGATACAACAATATGAATTCAGAATTGTAAGTATACAAAGACACTGCACAAAATTAAATAGTGTTTAAAAAGATGTCTTAAAAACACAGAACAAATTTCTTTAAACATATTTAATTTATGTTAATATATATATGTAGATATTTCAAAGGCAGCCAAGTCATTAAGCTCACCAAACTAGTTTTTAATTTAGTAAATTAATGGACATGTTCACTGTTGAACATTTTTTTAACTATAGAATAAAACAACAACAACAACAAAAAAGAAGCCAGACCTGTCAACCGATCTGAACAAAGTACAATTCAAAGACAAAAGTCAGATCATTATGGATGAAAATAATAGGATTACAGGCAACATCAACTTGTAGAACAAGTTCTGTTCTTTAATAAACATGCATCATGCCCATACATACTTAATGTTAACAGTTTTTTAACAGCTTAGGCTGTAACCTTAGTAGTCCAGTGTGCAATTTGCTATCCCTGCCTTCATTGGGATGGAGGCAGAAAGCGGCAAACAATGAACTCGAAATTTGAGCTGTTGTTTAATTTTCCTCTGTAAAAGACAATGGGAAGACCCCATAACCTCATAAACAGTATTATGCTGGTTAGACACCTTCCATAAAGTTTAATTAACACACCGAGTCTTCCTGCTGAACACTGAGGAGAACTGTGAGACATTCTTAATAGTACAAGGACTTGCATTTCTTTTCCATCTCCCTTCTTTTTTTCTTTTTTTTTTTTTTTTTAATCCTGTTTGTTCATAATGTAAATGCCTCTAGCAGAGCAGTCCATTAATGTGTATTTGCACAGCGTCATGCACTATAGGCCCTAATCTCTGTTAGGACTTGTACCTGCACCACCACAATAATTGGTAATGTTAAGGTTTAAAGCTTTCATTCTGGAGGCAATGAAGTTGAAAATAGTCAAATTTAAGTTCTCTATTTGTATCTACTCAACCTCTTACTGACAAGTAATTTGCATGAGAAGGAACATATATGCTCTTATAAAAAATTCTTTTGTACAATTCAAATACTTAAAAGGATACTTAAAAGTTCACATCTTTGAATTATCAGGATTATTTATGGATTGGAATATTTATATTATAAAATTTAAAAGAAATGCTATAATATTTTCTAAAATAGATGGTAATATTACACATATTCCAGAATGGCCAAGATTGCTGCCACCACATAAAACTGAGGTCTGTCAACATTCTGTTATGATGTCCTATATAAACATTATTGTCTAATTTATATTTTACAATCTAACAATTAAAAAGAAAGCAAAGATATTAAACAAATATCCTCTTTAAGCCACGTAGCCTGGATAAAACTCTATGACTGACAAATATGTAAAAAAAAAATAAAAGAATGAATTTATTCTCTGTTCCTTTTTAGAAAAGAGAATCCTGTATAAGTTACTACAGCAGCATGTTCTGCCACATTCTTTCTATAAACTGAGCCCTGTCAGTGACAGCAAAACAGATTGTGTGCATCTGCTGGGAATGAGCCAGATGACAGTGGAAGAAACACACATGGACACCTTGGCACAGCTACTAAAGAAGTAGAAGAAAAATGGACAGAAAGAAGAAGAAAGTTCTAAACTTTAATTAGAATGGCTCTTTAACAAAAATGAAGTTATCTTAGAGTCTGTAGCTTTGCTTTAGACTGTAATTCTCCAAAAGTCGCTATGTATTTATAGTCTACATTGTCTTGTTTACTCCCTGTGGTACTCATATGGACACCATTACCATAGTGTCTGGGTCCCACAGAATTTGCCTTAGGGAAACACCATCTCATTCAACTGACAGGGAACTGATGCACCAACAAAGTGAAATCCTCACAGTCACCTAGAATAGGCTCTGGAAGAAAGATTAAATCCACACTGTCCAAATTCAGGCTGTCATCCTAGATGCAAGAATACTCCTCCGCTGCTTAGCTGTGCTCTCAGGCAAAAATACCATTACACTTAAAATTGACATTAAACAACTAACCTCCTAGTACTCTAGCATTACAGGACTAGAATGTCTGATAAGTTAAATTAGCATAAATGGTGATGGCATCAGCTTTGCTATTCCTGCTTTGTATCCTCTCAAGTTTCACTCTTGAATATGCGGATTGAGAGCCCAAAATGGCTCCTAAAAGAAAGTGAGTTACAATCTTGACTACAGAATTGCCCCCACAAATAGTGGCAGCTGTGCACTTTCATATAAAATGAGAACCCAATCTTCACTAATAGTTAAAAAGCACTTCCCAGCTATTGACTCATCATGGCAGCAGAACTGCATGCTTATGCTTAGAAAAGAAGTCAGAAATTCTGCTGAGTCTGTTTTATCTTTTATTTCAGCTGTAAAGTAGCCTTACATTGTTTCCCTTTTGGTTAATCGCTTGAAGATAGACCAAATAAACATGGAAGCACCTTTTATTCCTTTTCTTTTTTTTTTTTAAGAAAACTGTATTCCAGTTACAAGAACATACAAACACTTCTGAATTTTACTCTGATATTTTACACATTGTTTAGCCTTAAACATCAGCAATAAGATGTGATTGTCAGCTGAGTAAAGATTACTATAGCACCTAATGCCCTCAAAATCTCCAGTAATCTGGAGCACCTGAAAGTCTCATGAGCCCAGCAGTCTCAGCATATATGTATTCTGTATATAGTGACTATTTGATATTCTAACAGTACTTCAGAATCACATTAGCAAAATGAAATTATTTGGACTTTATAAAACTCATACAGATCATTACATAATACAATAAAAAAACAGCAGATAGAAACAGATATACTTGTTTAGTCTCAGAAAAGCTCTAGAATAGCATCTAATGCACCTTCATATACCATCTCATTTCAGAATGTGTGAATGGTAATCACACATGTCCAGAATTTAACTCCCAAGAGGGACTTTAAAAACCACTCAAGTTTGCTTATAATGTTCTTGATCAAAGAAGTGGTAGATGTTTACACATTCTTCCCAGGGTGGTCCAGAAGAGAAGATAAGGAGGTCTTCTTTTGAAATGTTCTATTCAAATGGTACCTTTGTTTCTAATGAGTCTGGAAAAAGAGTCAGAGTGGAACTGAGAAAAAGAGGTGGATGTTAATTAACAGCATGAATTCTGTATATAAAGCAGTTTTTAGTAGGTCATCAAGTCAGTGGAGTTACGCTACAATACACGAGCAAAGGACACAGTGTCATGTATTCACTTACATCTGAAATACTGTTAAACTGCTATATTAAAAAAAATAAGTATATTAAAATATACTATACTATATACTATATAGTATATATACTATATACTATAATATACTATAGTATATATAAATATATAGATAAAAGTTCATTTCACATTTCTGAAATCAGAAATCTCAAATTATAATGAAAGAAAAGGAAAGGGCAGCAGCACATTTTTATAACTTATAAACTGCATCAAGCTCTTGGATAAATACTAGTCAAGACTGAGTATTAACACAACATTTTAACCAGAGTTGTTATTTTTCTTCATTAATTCAAGCATAATAATGTGGTCAGGAAATCAGGTTTGGATTCACATCCACATATTCAGCAGACACATTAACTATACAAGAAACTGGCTGAAGAGGCATGCATGCTAGGCCACAAAGTCTTTCCTAAAGGACCACCCAAGCTGTCCTGAAAATGAGTGAGAACATGCACATAATGGCTATTTTTGAACTATTTGTTCTCATACACGTTTATTAAACACTCTTAGGTAGACTGAGAAATTTATCGCACCATAGAGCAGTCCTTCCTGTCTCAATCAAGCTATAATCAATCCATTACTCATTTACAGTGTGCTCATTGTCCCCATATTCAAACACCTCTTCATGTTCCTAACTTCTATCCTAGATTTCAGAGCTTTGTTAGGCATGATATGTCTCATTTCAAGAAACAAACTCAGATGAAAGAATGAGGTCACTAGAAATTAGGAAAGACTGTCACAGAGGTATTTACAATCTAGTTTCACATATTTAGATGAATACACTTGCAAATGTAAAGATAAAACAAAAATAATTTTCTTATACATTTTCTTTTATAAAGTAAAATCAAACTTTTCAGATAATGCCATAGGAAAAATGGCATGGAAGTATTGTTTTTTAAACTAGTTTTAAGCTATAGTACGGACTAGAAACACAGAAAGGCTTGCATTTTTTTTAGTAAGAGAGATAAAAAAGAATGAGACTAACTCAATAGCTAAGGAACTATGGCATTCCAGTGAAACATGGTTCAATTACAGTCCTTCATTTGATGAATATTTCATTATCCATACAAAAATGTGATGGCCTCACATTTGGAAACTGAGAGTAGCTTTCTCCTAGAATATTCTACATCCAACTGAGAATGGACCTTTCCAGAAAGACAGAATTCTCCATTAACTGCTCTAAATTAAGGGTAGGAAGTATTTCCAATCAGGTTTCTCAATGCTTGAATTTCTCCCATACAAATTAAAGCAGTGTTTATAAAGAATTTATAGAGTTATCTGGGGTGTGGATTCCAGCAGACAACAAGATACAGCAAAGAAAAGCCTAATTTCCCCTTTTTCATGTTTCCCTAAGTCCTTTCTAATTATGTGAATACATCCTGGCAAAAATTTTATGTTTTTCATTAACTTAGTAATGTTAACAACTTTCATCCATGTTTTACCTGCGGAGAACTGAGGTGTTGCACGACAGACTTGCACAATAAACAAACAAACAAACAAACAAACAAAACAACAAAAAATCTAAAAATTGCAGTTTCATTCAAAATTTGTATTTAGGGCTTCTGAGTCCCTTTTCTTATGCCTTATACATTGGGCTGTCATGCAGCTTCTGCACTTCTTTTGAAGATTTTTCTACCTTCCATCTGCTGCCTCAAATAAAGTTCAAATATCTTTTTGGGGATGATGATTCATGAATTGCACATTAAGGATGAACAATATATTTTCAAAATCCCCCCAATATTTTTAAGTTTTGGACTTAAAACTGAAGCATTCTCTTTCCTGGTCTTCTCAGAAATTGCAACCTGTGGGTTACATGTGGTGCTGGAGACTATTACATCCAAGAAACTTGTTCAAAATTTGAGGCATGATTTGGAACTGAATGTGCCATATGTCGACTTTTTCAGTAGAAAACCTGTATTTTAAACAACTAGTTTAGATCATGATATATTCAAAACATGCTCAATGAAGAGACACAACAGTGGGTATTTATTTAACTATTCTGCATTTAAGAATACAATTTAGACCAACATATGAAAATTGAACGTTGATGGTTCTTTCTTTCACAAATATCAGCAGTGGAATCTCACAAAACTGTACGTCTATAGACTTCTTGTGATTTTAAAGAGGCCTTTTTGACATATCTACATTGTATTTTGAACTTATTTCTATCAAACATGGAAGCTTCATTTTTAGGATGATGCTTAATTCAGAGCAGTATTTTGAGCCATTAGTGGAACAAATTCCTCTTTCTGATTGCATCTGGAAAACAGTAGAGCAAAAGGAGCGAACAAATACTTTCTTCCTGACAATTCTCAAAATTACTTTGTAACAGAAATCTGTAGGAGTGTCATTTTGTGTCCTGTTAAAGTAGTCAAAGTAGTGATGGTCTCATGACAGGTTTGCCTGTAATCATCTACATAAAAATGTGGTAGAACAGAGTGCTACTGTTTTACAGTAGTGACTTTTAGTGACTTGCAAAAAAAAGAAAGCAGCTCCAGAAAATCACCACTTGTCCGCATACATGACAAGTACTGCTCTTCAGAACAGACCACAATGTCTTTCTTTTTTCTCATGTCTCTGTTGCATCAGATATTGCTTTATATTGTTATTTAGTGACAAAAGTTAAATAAAAAACACAGTCTGCCTCCATTGAGAAATCCTTACGCTCTTAATTATGTATTTTACTACATGATTAGAAGCAGGGGGGAAAGAATTCTAATAGCATTGAAAATGCCATGCAAAAAGAGCACTTACGTTACCGCTTGCTTTTTAGCTATCATGAAGATTTGCATTACGCCTATGACCACTACATCATATCCTGCACAATTTTTAAAAACATGTAATTCCAGAAAAGATAGCACCCAGTAAGGATGCTTTTTGGATGGCTATTCCTCAGATTACCACTGAGTTTAAGTACTGGGACTTGTACTGAAGATAGATTCTCATTTTGCATTGTCAATAACAAGTTCTGGAAAATCCACAAAAATATTGGTCTAATTTTCAACTCCTATGTTAATATTATAGGATATGTAGAAGTACATTCTTTTGTTTCTATCCTATGCATAATCTTTTTTACTACAACATCAACAATAAAAGAGAAATACCAGATCCTATTGTCATTCCAGTGAAGATATGCAGATTTCTACCTACCAAGCATATAGGTATAATTACAGGCAGTTCTGCTTCAACTAGGTAGCTTGCCAATCATTTAATCATGTTTCCTTTTAAGAATAAACCAGAAAACTATTTTCCAATTAATACACATTTTAAATGTAACTTTAAATTATTTCCACATTTTTGAATGTGTGTATGCAAGAACATGAATGAAATTTTGCTTTAGTTTTAAATTACCATACTAGCACAGAGGGTCTTACCAATATTTATGGTGATATTTCTTGTCTTTAAAATTTGTCTATGTGTGTTTTGGATAAAACTGAACATTTTGCAGGCTACTGCATGGATGAAACCCCTGGCTCAGTGTTCTGAAATAAAAAATTTGTCATGCAGATGGTTAGTAAGTGTGCAGATTCACACTTATTTCACATATTGCACTGGGGAAGTAACCTGGATTTTTTATCATTCTTCTGCTAGATCAATTCCTTGTCTTCCTCTTAGACACATAAGCAAGAAAAGAAAAACTGATCATTTCTCCAGAATTTTGGGGACAAAACCGGTTCTCATCAAATGCTCCTTCAAATATCAGTTCCTTATAGCTATAGAACATATTTCAACAATCAGTGCTATTAAGAACACTGCCCTGTGTCTGTAACAATGAAAGACTACTCATAATGAGGAAAATTCTATACACTTCAACAGGAATTTTTTAATGAAAAAATTGCAAGATTAGGTTTTAAGTTTGACTACCATGTATTATCCATTCTCCTCCATTTGTATGCCATGTTAGCCAATAGTACATAATCACATTCTTCCTAAAAGCCTTTCTCCTGTTTTGCCGCTTCTTCCACTTCTCATACTCAGTGTAGGCAGAAACACGTTTAGGACACAGATGGACAGAGATAAAACAGGCCTGAGGATAAGTCCAGAGTACATACTGTCTCCTGCTGGTTTCACAGAATATCCTCAGACTGTACTAACTTATTGCTAGTACTTGCCCAGGCATTCCCATGGGTATGGCAATCAGAGGGGAGTTTTTGGCAGCACTGGTCTGCGGCTAAAATGCCAGGCTGAAGGGGATGTGTGGGCCAGCATTACAGGATGGTCACACAACCTCAGTGTCCTTTTACTTCTGTACAATGCCCCCCAACCCCCATCTTCAGGGAAAGCTTTTCCACTCAGCACCAATTAACTGATTTAAAATGATTTTCACTGAGAAGTACATATTGAGTTTTTAGATGAAAAGTGCTGCAGTCCAGCTTCTTATATGTGTGATTATGTTCTGGAATATTATAATTTCTTTAATGATCCAACAAAAACTAAGTTATCTGGACTAAAATAATGCAGCATTGTTTCAAATATAATGTCATATCAAAATATATTTGTCATTAGGGGGAACAATTTGTTAGAAATCACATAAATACCACATGCTACTATGTTACATATTTTTTATATTACTAAGAGTAAAGTCACACATGAACAATGTTCTGCACTATGTTTACTTGTGCAGAT
>JAWWMP010000093.1:539231-549579 GCA_035047865.1 Dendrocincla tyrannina
GTAAACTCAACCCTTCCATGACCAGGCTGTTTACACAGCCACAGTGGTCAGTTTACATAGTGCAGTGGTTGTCTGAGCAAAGGTAATTTTTTTGTTGCTCTTGGTTGAATGTTGCAGATCAGCTAAAGGCTGGGGATGTTGTATAAATCACAAAATGGTGTCAGCAAGTTTGAGGTTCATGTTTTCCTGTAATCAAAGTAACATGTTCTGTTTTCAATATTTTAAAATGCATAGCAGGTACAGAAATCTTGTAATACAGAAAATTATTGAGATGTAGGAACTGTCTTACTGTTCTGCAGTAGAAAACCTACTAATACACAATAAGAACTTGTCTTTCTTGAAGAAATATCCTCCTATTGAGCAATACCCAAAGTACGCTCTATTTTGACCAAGGAACACATTCATAACAATTTCCGTTAGAAATTTTGTACATTGTTGCACTTATTTTGGCAGAACATTTTGGAAACTTTCCTATTAAACTCTTAAAGGTCACTTCTTAACAAAGGTACTCACACATGCCCATAGGAATAGCTTTGTCTGTGTCATCCTACAACTGTGTAGCACCAACTTAATTCTATCATGTCTCTATGCAGTAAAGCTACTCCTGGGGGGACTGCATTCCCTCCACAGGTACAGCATAAGTTGTGAGCCTCTGCATTTCTGCTATTGCTACAGCTCTGCTCCAACTGGGCTGCCAGACATCCAGAAATCCCAGCATCCAGAAATTATTGAAAAAAGATGAATACTTAGCTTTTGGGAGAGTGAATGAAATTAGAGGTAAGGAAACTTAGATGACATAATACAGCAACCATAGACTGACTCTTACTGCTGCTGGAAGATAGCTAACCTGCACATCAACCTTTTAAATATGTTCAGACACATAAGAGGTTACTCACAGTTGAAGTAAAGTTCCTTACTATAAAATAGACAGCTTTCGTATCTGTCCTTTGTGCTGTTTCGGTATTGTTAGAAAATAGTGCAGTAGATGGACTTGCAAGAGGAAAAGTTACAGTTTCCAAAACTGTAAATATATGCCTAAATATTTCCATTAAAGAGCAGCTAGTTCTTACCTTCTATCAATATTTTGAGGATGTAATTAATTCCATCATAGTCTCTAGTTTTGAAATTATATATTAAATAAGTGACTGGCTCTACTTAAAGAATACTCCTTTTAGATGGTCCCACAGAATAAAACAACTCAAGCCTCTTTATTCTGCAGAGTCTGTAAAGACCCATCCTGCCTGCAGGAAAACACACCACACTCCATGTGGAAGAAGTGGCTTTTTCAAAAACAAACTCTTACATGCAGTTTCTTAGAAGACCAAGTACCACTGTGATCTTGGAGGTTTTGTGTTTTCTCTGCTCTAGTGAGGCTTCTCTGCACAATTCTCTCTCTTTTTTTTTTTTTTTCTTCCCCCCCACCCCCCGGTAAGCCAGTTTATGCTGACACTTCAAAGGTTAAACCCCTTTCCTTTTCCTTCCACTACTTAATTTGCTTTTCTATCACCACACACTGTACAAGTGAGGTGGAGCTGCCTTTTAACTTCAGAGATCAGCACGGTGGGAAAGCAGTGGAAATCAAACAAACCTTCAAAAATGCGAGGGCAGTAAGGCACCCACAAAACTAGCACTAGGATCCAAAACTAGATGGGTGGCCAGCTTTATCCCAGACAGTCCATCAACAGCCTAACCACAGGTCAGACCAACTCCAAAGTTGCTCATGCTGTCCTTGCATTCACCAAGAAGCCAGATATTTCTGCCCAAGGAATTTCTTCCACAGGGATTGCCTTTAAAGAGGGGGAAGTCAGTCTCCTAAAGAAAATGCACATGTGTGCCACCTAATGAAAGATTTAGTTAAAAAAAAAAAAAAAAAAAAAAGTAAACCAAGCCTTCGTTGTTGATTGTATAAGCATAGGGAAATGGGAATTGGGCTTCCATCTCATTTCACATCAGCCCAAATTTTCCTAGACTTGAGAAGAAAAAATAATAATAAAAATATACATTCAGAACAGTTTGTTTTCCTGTGTGAATTCACTCAGGTGGTGTTCTGCTCATTCAGTCCCTGCCCATTCAGCTGCCAGTATAACAATCCAAAACATTACTTTTCTAGGTTTGCTTCCTGCAATTGAGCCACTGTTTGTTCTTCATTTCATATTGCTGGTGTAAGACAGAGAATCCAGATACTTTTGGCCATCAGTGAGCTGTTTTATGTTTGTTTTGAATGCACATACCCCCAAGCTAGACAGAAAGAGAAGACTGAAGTCCAAAAGTTCTTTCAGTCTCAGACAACAGATGATGTCCCTGTGTACATTTAATACAAACTTTCACAACAGTGGTTTGTTTAAATCAATTTACTGTTTTAAACAGGCAACCAAAGGGCTTCTGCTGAAAGTCAGATGGGCAGATTAATCCATCCACATGTCAACAGCCACAGAAAAGCTTGAAGGTCTTTATGGCAAGTTTTGGGTTCAGTCCCTCTTTTATCTTTTCAGCTATTGCCCAACTTCAGGCTGTGACTAAAAGTGAGTTGTAGAATAAAATCTAAAAAGCCCAAGCTAAATATTCCTTTCCTTTCACTTTCAGCTTTCCTACCTACTTATACTTCTGTACCCTAAACAGACATGACGGAGTTTATAAGAAGAAAAAACGTTATTTCCAGCTCTTGATCAAATTTCTTGCTAACAGAATTTTGACTACAAGACACAAACCGGAACATGGACAATGTGTGGTTTTAAGGAACTAGCCAAAAAGAAAAAAGAAAAAAAAAGCTGCTAATAACCAAGATGTTGAATTGTGTGTATTTAAGTTGTGCAGGTGAGTTTCTCAGGATGAGCTATCTGAAAGAACACTGAGTGGAAAGATGTTGGTAAAATTACAAGGATTTGTGCCAGTAGTTCTGCCCTAAATTCTGCAGATCATGAGGGCCAGAAATACCTCACACATTTCTGTAATTAGCTTTCAATAAACTGTGCAGGAAAATCTTTGATTTACATATGCCTGCATTTTCCAATCAGCTAAACTGTGTGTTATGCTGTTGCAAAATAACTCTTCTCCTTACAAGGCAGGCATTAACTTTTGCACAGTATGAAAAGAATTTCTATATAATCTACATGTTATGGCTTCTGTTCCCTCTAGGAACAGCACTGGGAATTTGTTATACAACAAGGAACACATTTTAAGAATTGTCACATTTTGTAATTCCTTTTTGTGTTTGGAGTGTCACAAGCATTGTGGCTCTGGTTCAAGCCAACTGCAGCCTGGAAAATGAAATATAATCTAAATATACCATTAAAATGGAAATTTTTAATGTTAATGTTGTATAAGGTTTTTGTATTCTGTAGTGAAGATAGCTGAACCTGAAAGAGACTCTGTTTGAAAATTGAGAAGCTTTGCAGCTCTTTGTAGTTCCTCTCATCCACCCAGGCTGTTCCTGTGGGTCCCATTCATTGAGAGGGTCTTTTCAAGGAGACCTTACTTGGTCTGAGGATCTATCAGAAAGCCTGCAGGGGCTTCTGTGGCAGGGTGGCTCTGTATCAAAGGAAAGGACATGGGCGTTAGTGGCACCAAGGAGGATGAGGGCAAGAATGGCTCAACAGATAAAGGCAACGGTCTAAAATTCAGGCAATCTGGGTTGTAGTTTCTCTCCTGCTGCTGGTTTCTGGTGAAGCCCTGGGCATATCTTCTATTCTGTGCTGCAGATGGTTAATGACAGCAGGGATATTTGCAAAAAAAACCCCAAATGAAACCCAAAAAAAAACAAACAAAAAACCAAGGAAAAAAAAAACCAAACACAAAACCAAAACAAAACAAAAAAAAAACCAAACCAAACCAAAACAAAACAACTGAAGTAAGGAAGAACATATGGAATAATGGAACACATCCATCCTGTATTAGATAACAGGATTCACAGTTCACAAAGAGGTTTGGTATGATCATCACTTTATTTCTACACAGATCCATAAGGAAAATGAGGCAGCTCCTGGATATGCTTCTTCAGAACCTCTACCAGCTTCTGAGGAGCCAAGACCTGGCAGGACATACTGTACAGTTAATGTCTAGAGTCTATGTTCCTGTGTCATATATGCGAAGTGGGAGAACGAATAGGACTGTCTCTCCCTCCTGTTTCAATTATGCAAAATGCTGTCGTTTACACAGGTTGTATGGTAAGGGCTGAATAGGAGCATAGAAAGTTTGCAAATATGTATTAACAAATAATCATGCTGCCAAAATAATTTGTATTTGCAACACAACTAATGTTCTTAAGCATTGCTGCAGGTGAACCTGAAAGACAGAAGTAGTACTTTTATGCTAATATGCTATAAAATGTCTTAGCAAAATAAGCAAGTCCCTCTGCAGTGGGTGTTTATTTTCCTTGACATGATTTAGAAGATTCTCATGTGACAATCTTTTGTGTTGTATTTATAAAATGATCTCTATGAGAATAGCACACTATTATAATACATTACAATCTGAAGTTGCTTGAACAGCAGAAAGCCACTAATACAGCACTTCACAATGGATCACTTAAACAGTTTAGAGTGCAGCTTTTATGTACAGTATTTTAAACAACTGCTGCAAGCCATGTTTGCAGTGCTTTTTGAAAAGCAGGGTAATATTAAGGAGAAAGCTCCTTACCAGTGAGCTTCCTGTCACTGAATGATCACATTGCTGTTCCAGAAAATCCAGGTGGGAACATTTTCAAAGAAATGTTGAATACTTCTCCTTTTGCTCAGAAACAGCATAGCTATTTTTAGGGATATTTTCCATTGGCCTGCAGCATATTTCAGTTTCTGTTGCATGATGGAGAGTGGCATATTGTATGTTACATTGAATTGAGAAAATGACTATGTTGCATCATGTCTGTATTTGGCACTGAAGGATGCTGAGATGTTCATATTTCCTCGTACTTGTACCAATTTGTATGCAACACAGATATATCATAAATAAAACGTAGGGTATTGGATCCATCCTGCACTCATTTAACCTTGTGACACATTGATAGCGTTTGACTTCTCTGTGGGAGGCTGGAATCAGTCCCAGTGTGCCCCAGTCATAGTCTGTTTATGGTACTTATATGTAAGATATTGTTGGTGCTGTGCAGAGCACTGCTGTTATAACATACACTCTATGGACTGTATCTATGTAGAAAAGTGAGGTTCAGAACCATAAATGCCCCCAAATTATCCAGCATTTTCAGGACATTTTCTAATTAAAGCTCTTGAATGGAAATCATCAGGTATGCACCCCAAAATACTCATAAGACTCTCAGGGGAGACAGGCTACCCAGTGGAGAGACACAGCTCCACGTTCAGGAGGTGCCTTTGCCCTGAAGAGAACCACAAATGTGCAGAGAGATCTGCACCGATTTCCTTTCATTCCCTTCCCTGTCTGCTGGCGCATGACCAGATCTCATTGCCTCTATTCATTTTGAGAGTAAATGGGCAGTTGAGCTGAATGGCTGGGCCAAAATGATGGCCTGAGAATCTGCTGGAAAACTCCTTGCTGCTGTTTTCCTCCTCAAATCTTGTATCAAACTTTTTGAGAAAAAAAAGCCCCACACACAACATAACAAAAAAGCTCTTAGGCTCTCTGTTTTAATCTATATAATTCGCACAACTAACATAACTTTAAGTCAACTTTATATCACTGACTGAAATGTGGACAATTAAACAAATGTCTTTGGACATAACGAAATTGCAGTGATTTTCCAGAATAAAATTGCTATGATACTCCAGATCTGATGTGTGAGCAAGAGGACTCTGTGCTCAGCAGTAATTTGCCTTGCCCCACTTCATGCAAGCCACCAGGCTGAGTTTGCAGAGGGATTGCATTACTATTAACCCTAAAGATTGACACTAACAGAGTAACATCATGAGATAATTTTGTAACTTTGTCATTAGAAGCAGGAGATCTTAGTTTTCAAGTCTGCAATTGTTTCAAACTCTAGGTACGTGCATCTTTATTCCCTCAGAAAAAGACACACCTTTTATGTGCAGATCTCAGCAATAACCAAGAAAAGACTTTTTAATTTAAATTGGAAGGATCAGCTACAATCTGTTTGGCAAGCTGAATGGCATATTAAAGTCACTTTTGATTAAGTAATTTTAGGAGATCTGTTCCTATCACAATAGTTTTCTTTAGCCCTTGAAAATGAATTGAGGACACACTTTGGTTTTGTATCTCTTTTAGCCAAAATAGCAAATAAAAATATTTCCAAAAGTTCTTCTAAACTATTTTTCAGGGGTTTTTTTTGTTTGTTTTGGGGTTTTTTGTTTGGTTGTGTTTTTTTTGTTTTTTTTTTTTGTTTGTTTTGTTTTTTTATATTCAGTGAATGAGTTCATTTAGACAGTTGAAAGTGTTTTAAATGGCTCTAAAAAACAGTTGGTTTAGGACAAATTGGGATCCTCTCCACAGAAAGTTCAGTGAATGCCAGTGAGGACTTTTCCACTGACTCCAGGTTAGGATTTGAGTCAGGATGAAATATCAGTGTATTAACATTTAATCCTGTAGTCTCAGCTGGTGGTGAATCAAGTAGCAGCTCATTAGGAGTCATCTTTTACTCCATGGAGTGAAGCTGCAATTGGTATTTCATACCCTCACACAGTTCCCATCACTGCCTGATGTGTAATCTGATGTTGTGCATATCTTTGAAAATTGAAGATATGAGCCACGTTTTTCTTTTTATTTTGTATCTCTTCAAATGCAGCCTGTAACATGCAGTGTTATCACTGCTCATAACTATCACACTTAATTACTCTTCATGCATCGAATTTGGGATATGAATGTCACTCATTTGGTTCTTGCACACTTTATGATAGATATTTAATCCAGAAACCTTAAAGAAAACAGATCATTTAATTTCCTAATCAGTTTACCAGATACAGGCTGTGAGGCATGGAAATATTTTGAGCATTTTCTGTTTTTAATGAAGTGCTACTACAATGAGAGGTGGACACAGCACAGCTGTTGCCATACGCAGCAGAGGCTGCTGTGCTCTGTGCAGAGCATTGCACTCTGGCTCTCAATGAAGCTCCAGGTCTCCAGCCAAGGACAGCCATCAGCGAGCTGGAGACTCCGATGGTTTTCCTTTTTTTGTATTCTTTTTTTTAATTATTATTATTTTTATCCCCCCCAGAGGATAAAAACCTCAGTAATGTCAGAATTAAGGTTTCAATATTGCTAGAGGACTAAAAAAGGTAGAATGGAATCTTTGTCCTTCTGTCTTTGCAAATGTATAGGTTGTGAGTTTGTGTCTCCCAGGAGCTCCATGAGTGAAGGGGACCTGCTGGAGTCTGTCTCTACATTCTCCACCATCTTAACCCTTCTGTTGTTACCTCCTCCCTACAAATTAATCTCCTCAACTGATGATATTCTGTGGAGACACCAGATTTATGTGTTCCCGGAACGATGCAGACCAAGCTTTTCCTTTCAGTGTGGAGCATCTAAAATTATGGGGAACTTGTTAACAACAGTAAAACAAATGCGTGTGAGAACACCAGGGGACTTGGATGCCATGTGTGCAGTGTTTCCTCCAAACATTTGAGAATCAGCATCATTGTTTTTCAGGAGTGTTTCTGAAGCAAAGGAAACAGTAGGATGTGTCCATAAATCCTTGCTTGTGAGCATGTGGAACTGTAGGACTCAGACTTTTTTTCTAAATGGTATCTGACATGGGTAGATGAAAACAGCATATTGGGGTCTTCACTTCCCAGGTAATCATTGTAAATTGAAAATTACATATTTTTCCTATTGAAAAAAAAAAAAAAAAAGCAAACCCACGTGTATGTGTTCTTTATTTGTTTAGGTGTTTGCTTTCCCCCAGTAATGAAACTAATGTCAGAAGAACTCCGTGTGGCTGCAGAAACTTGAAAGTAAAATAAACACTCTATCAATCAGGACCACATTCATATCCTATTTTTTTAGGAGCAAGTTATTGTAGGTACTTTTAAACAACTGCTACTGTCTGAAGTGGTAACAGAAAGGAGTCTCTACAATGTCAGCACCCAAGGCCCCTTAGACCTGAAGCCTGTTAGTAGGCAACATCAGAGATCAGGAATTACTTTTGTTTTGAAAGATTTCAAAGTGATTGGATAAAACAGAGAAGTGGGATATAAAATAGATGAGGTAAATATTTCTTATTCTGAGACAGAAGATATATCTTTTGTTTGAGTGGCCATGGCTCAATACTTCATGTTTTTCCCCTGTTACAATTATATCCACTTAAAGTCAAATAATATGCTGTGGAGCATTAAAAACAAAACAAAACAAAACAAAACAAAAACAAAACAAAACTAAACAAAAAACCAACCAAACAGACAAAAAAAAACCACACCAAGACCAAAAACAAACCAAAAACTCAAGGAATGAAGGAAACCCGTATTCCCCAGGACATTGATTCATTTATATGATTAGCGGTCAGAGCTCATATATATCTCTACTTTACATCAGTGCACAGTGAAACAACCTACAACTGACTTGAAAAGATGGAATCTGTGGTATTAAGCTTCCCTGGGATGTTCTGAGCACTTTTGACTTTTAGCAACATCTCTAGGAACTGAGCATGCCTTACGGCTTATCCACATTAGGGAAATTTCATGCCCTTTCCTAACTTTAACCCTACTTCTCCCATGGTCCTGTGTATGCATTACAGCCCCTGAGTGAGGATTAACCACACATGATGTTGCTCGTTTGTCCCAGGAATTTGATGTTTAAGAGTCCAGAGCCGTTTCTAACTTCCACATCCTGAGCAGACACTGCCACACTGTTTCCAGTCCCTTATGATACTAGCATAAGCGTGAAAAGAAGGAAAATAAACTCCAGCACTTGGTTTTAAACTTAGACTTTTGAACTCGCTGAACCTTCCCTCCCCTTCGCACCTTTTAGTACCTCTGAAACAGCTGTTGGTGTGACCCTGGTGTGTAAAAGTACTATGCCTGACAGTAATGGTTGACTTCTTTAACAGAATTATCAGAGTAATCTTTGAGAGCTCTTATTGTCTTTTTGTGCATATTTATTTAATTTATTTTTAGCAGAATGAGTACTGGGAATCCCCTTAATTCTTCTGAAGATTAAACTCTGCTCTGGGAAGCTCATAGGTCAGTCAGTATTTGGCCTTTTGAAGATATATTGAATAGATTAATTAGTAATTACTGATTTTTTTATTAAAAATGTAATTTTATCAGACTGTATCTTCCTTGTGCAGCCTAGATACTGATACAGGAGTCCTCACAGGTATTTGCTGTTCATACTGGAAAATGTTATTACTTTATTAATGGCAAACCTAAAAATATGTACTTGAATACTTCTATCCTGTGCTGAAATCGAGTCCAGTCACACACAATATCAACTGTTTTCTAGCTTATATATATTTGAAATTCAGCCAATAAACTGTGTCTTTAGATCCAGAAGTAGAATAACACACCAAAAATATTTCAATACTCCACAGCATTCTTATAAAAAGAACAGAGCTCCTTAACAAGTTTCAGATTATTTTGTCTCTGTCTATATAATTCAGGTGTTATCTTGGGATCTGCGTATATTTTACATGCATATAATGCAAACATAATAATTGTGTGACCAATTATTTTTAATCATTAACCACCTCACATTGTAGCAGGCTTATTTACTTTTAAGACATTACTGAGACTCACTTTGCCAAATTTAGCCAGAGACAGTCAGATTTTTGCAAAGCAGTGACAGTCAATTGGACTCCATAGTTATCCATGAATATGGATGTAAAATACCACAGATATGGCCAATGTGCAGTAAGTCTATTGGCAAATGTCTCTGCAGTGGTATTCCACACTATGCCATGATCTGTAATAACCAATCCTAATGTGAGATGGCTGCACACAACTGCAGAGTTATTTTCTTCTTATAAGTATTTCAATGAGTTGCTATTTTTCAAAGCTGAATACTCAAAAATAGTCAACAAATATTGGTGTCAGAATCAGTTACCAACTGGAAGCAGAGTGGTACTCATAACTTCAAACAATTCTGGTCTAATGCTTCTAGAAAGCCCTTGTATACACAAATAAAGCCTTTTTTCAATGGAAATAGTGAGGAATTTTTTTCTCCTTCTTCTTTATTCTGCCAGAATCTCAAAAAATGTCTATTAATGTCTTCTCAGGAAAAGTCTGTTTAGCAATATACAGTCTTAAACTAGTCTTTCAAAATACATACATAAAATAAATCTGCACAGTATTTTTCCAGTTTGGGAAAAAATAATAGCTTAATTTTACACAGCAGAAAACTGAGGTAAAAATTATAGAGTGACTTGATCAAGCATTCAAAAATACAAATTTTCAAGCATTTTAATCTTAGAAATTCTAAAGCTTAAGTTGCATCT
>JAWWMP010000093.1:571987-583121 GCA_035047865.1 Dendrocincla tyrannina
AAGACAGCCACTGGTACTCAAAAGATCTCATTTGCAATACTGAGATCATATTGATCTGATGAGCTGCAGAGTGACTATTGATTGCTAGAGGAAAGATAGTATAACTTGGGCTCAAGTTTGGCCATAGGCTCCCAAATTCATGAAATGCCTCTGAAAATAATATCTTTTGAAATTTTGTTTTCTCCCCCAAGGTCAGTGTTTAGGGACGTTACATCCTTTTCTACTACAACTTGGTAAGGTTGATGGGCTCAAACTTATCAAAAAAGTCCATTGCTAAAGCATACTTACAAACCAGGCTGTTGTAAGATGAAAATAGCCCTCCTGTTGTTTTGCATGTGATGCATGTTGAGCATTTATTGATAAACAGAATAAGCAAAGGTTTCAGATTTGCCTCTTATCCCTTAATGGTCCGTAATTATTCAGAGTATCTTAAAGTACTTGCATAATCTAAGATAGTGGCAATTGAAGGTGAACTCAGGAAGATTTCCAGACTGATTTCCATAAATACTGTATGTTCCCCAAGCTCACAATAGGCTCAGCACTCAAGGTCTGACATCCAAGCTCTTACTGTGGCTAACAAGATGCAGCCAGGATTTCTGGCTGGATCTCCTGTCTGCCTCTTGTGTACTCACACTGAACACGTGGCTCAGTCCTGTGAAGTACTGACTATTTTCTTCTTCCCTAGAAGTCAATGGAAATTGTTTAAAGTGCCCAGCCATTCTGAGGATCAAGCCCACAAAAAAACGCTATTGTTTGGAGATTGAATTGTGGTAAGTTCTGCTCTTGTACCGTGAGTTCATTACTATATATGTTCACATTTCTCCACAACTCCTTCTGAAACATATTTTGAACAGCAAGCACCCATGTTTTATTTGTTCAGTCTGGTGCTAATTTAGAGACATTCTGTTTTGCTTAGGTTTTATTCTTCACCAGTATGACCTTACTTTCACTAGATAGGAAAGTGAAGATGACTCCAGCACCCTGTGCATCAAAAATCAACCAAATCAGCTAAAGCATCTATCCTTAAACAAGTAGAACTTTTAAATAAAGACATTCTTTTTGTATTTTGTGGCAAGATTCTTAATTTTTTTTCTTTCACCATTGTTATTAGTATAACCCTTTGCTGTCTACTAGCCATAGATATCAATCACTGCATTTCTTATTTCAGTAAGGAATCTAAGTACAAGCCTTCCTCTGAGCATGTGGTAATTCTCTTTGCAGTCAGTGGGGCCACTTCTTAAAAGTTTGAATCTCTTCCTGAATCCTGGTCCAAAACCATCTGTATACTGGGAATATTTTTTCATTTATTTGTCCAGTTTCCCTTGAAGGACAAGGAGAAAAAATTTATATATTAAAAAAAAATAGCATAAAAAGCCAAAATAATCTTTTTTCTTCAAAAAGCAAACTTACAAAACTACCATGGAAAGCTATAAAACCTACAGTGTTTTCCCAAGAGAATTTTCTAATCACTTAGGCAAACATGGGAGGTAGACTGGGTAAATACATATCCAGGATAGGCTAAATATTGAGGTGTTTTAGAGGAATATTTGTTGAGTTAAATATATTTATGTATACACACATACATATTGGTACCTGAAGAATATATATTTTAGCATACTACTTCAGAGCCATAGCAGTTCTTAGGTGTAAAAAGTTGGCAGTTGGAGGAATCCAATTTAAAAACCCAGTTGAACAAATCATAACAAAAAATAATCTATAAAACTGCAGAGTCTTAGTACACGGTTGGTAACCTTTTCTCAGTTCAGTGACATAAGACCTCATATATTTGATGGAATCTCAAAATAATGTTAGTAACTTGTTCATCTGGATAATGTTAACTTAGAAATGAATTGTTTTTATTCTAACAGCTGTTTGCTTTGTAATCAGTTTGTTATACAGACATTGCCTTAAAATCTAGAGGACAGATGAATGGCTGGCAAAATTTTACTTTCCACACACTTTCTTGTATGATAAAGTTCAAGAAAGTAAACCTGAAAAAAAGAAAAAAAATCACTTGTAAGAGAATTATCTCCATTTGGAAAAAAAGCAAAGTAGTTTAAAAAAAAAAACAAACAAACAAACAAACAAACAAAAAACCCCAAAAACCAAATCAATCCTGCAGGTGATCTTTTACATTTTCTGTTATGGAAACCTACTAAATGTTATTATTCACCCTCTTTAAAATACTTCTCTTGGCATGACAATCTCAAGGAGTTTTGAAGGAAGGTATTTTAATTTATGAACTCTAAAACAAAATGAGTACAGAACACTGAAGAAACACTAAATATATATTCTGGTAAATGCCTCTAATGGGAAAGATTCTTAAGCAGTGTTACAAACCAAATTCAAATAAAGACACCAAGAAAAAAAAAGAAAAAAAAAGGTAAATATAGGACAGGAAGATCGATATTAAGCTATCACTTATTATGGGCTTCCAGTTTTGATTTTCCACAGAGAGTGGCAGTAGGCAGTTCTATTAAATGAAGGTGTTACTGACAGCAGAATGGGTGAATTAAAATGTAGCCAAAACGATCCCATTGCCACTTCAGACAGCTGTGTATATGAGTGTGACTGGAGATCCAAGTGAGAAAGAAGATAGCACATCTTTGCTGTTTACAAGCAGACTGCTGCTAATAGTTTTTAATTATGATTTGTTGTTTCTTTTATCCTGCCATATTTTGCTTTGTGGCTAGGCTCCCTGTTTCCATGTAAGCTTCCTCTGGAAGCACAAACTGCTGAGTCTACATCTATGGACAGAAATGCCACAACATCAATAAGGTTAAAAAAAATAAAATTAAAAAAAAAATAAAAAAAATGCATTTTGGTTGGAGGGTGCCATAGCAGATAAAAAACCACGGTGCAGCTGCCTGGTGGAAAACCCTCCAGCTGAGCACTGATAAAATTTATCACAGGGGCACACACAGGAATGAGCAGCTTAGCAAAGCAGCCTGTGGTGAAACGTGTAACAGCTAAATATCTAAAGGTATTCTGCAACTTGACAGTGAAATGGTGGCAAAAAGGGCTAAAAATATGGTAGGTAAGCTTCTCTTGTGAGCAGTTGGGTTAATTTACTGAGGTATTTTGAGCTGTTTTTTCCCCAGATTCAGAGCAGAGCATAGGGTGCCATGTATTTGAACCCTCCGAAACATTTTGCCTTCCTGCTGTGCCTGTGACACACCTTGAGCAGGAGCAGGCAATGGAAGAACAAGGCTGGTGCCAGCACTCAAAACAATGTGATGTTGGATTGTTGTCACTTAAAAGTTTAACTCTTTCTTCCTGCTTTTTTTACTTAATTTTAAAGTGATTTTGAACATAGCCTTATAAAAGAGCGAGGTTTTGTTCTATTTTTTAGGGTACGTCTGGCCTCAAAGTAGTCAGAATGTCACCAAAAACCATGATCTTGTGAGGTCATCAGATTTTTCACTGAATTCAGAAAAGCCCTAGAATAAGCAAAATAGAGTGTAGCTTTGTCCATTAAATGAAAATATCACTGTAAGATTTCTCCTTCGATCTCAAATTGTTCTTGTGTTGCTTGATGATCAAGAGGGTAAATATGGCACATAGATACCTCACTTCATATGTCTGTTTTTAGCTCAGTTGTCCAAGGGTCTGGAAGCTGTAAAAAAAAAAAAAAAATGCTCAGAATCAAAGTGAAACATCATCTTTCTTAAAGAAAAATCTGGATTAAAGGAGCTGTTGGGAAAGATGAAGAGCTGGAGGGTTAAGCAATAGCATAAAAGGGTTTTTGAGAAATCAGGCTTGGATTAGGGGTAATTGGTGACGCACACAGACTTTGCTCATATGTATCTGACACTCTTGAAAGTCTGCTGATTCACTCTGGGAAGGACAGGTTCTGCTTTGTCCTTTGCTGACATTTACAAGCAGCATAAATGAAAATGGTAGCATTTCACACCTGTGTCGCACATGTGTAAATGGCTGTAGGAAAAACACAACAGCTGCAAATCAGGTCCAGAAGGTTTAAACTTGAAGACACAGAAGGTTCATAAAAAAGCACAAGCTAAAGACTATTGCCAGCGTGGACAAGGAGAGAGTCAGAGAGGAAAAGGTCAAAGGAAGTGAGAGAGAGAGATAGGCAAAAACTGGAACCATGTTTGCAACAAAGAAAAGGATGGATAAAAAAGTTGTGGTGTTTTATTATTTTTAAAAAGAAATCATCCACAAGCAAAAAGCAGGATGTATTAACAAAGGGGAAAAAAACATGAAGAAGGGACAAGAATATTCTCCTTCAATCCCCAGACATGAAAAAACTAAAGCCCCCATCAAACCATACTGCTACAAAGGCTACAACAGACTAAAGAAAAAGAGAAGTCAATGCAAAATGCACTTTTCAGGTGTATTATTGTGGGGAAACTGTATGAAGAGATTGACAAGATGACAGAGTGAAAAATTGACACTGGAACCAACTCTCAGATTTTCCACTGTGGTTGTGCTGCATGCACCAAATTTTTGGTCTTTGTCCTTTTGGTTCCTTTTTGTGCTGGTACAGCCCTCCTTGCATGATATGGGATATGTGTTTAGCATCCTCTGCGCTGCTGATGGGGAACCAGGCTCTGTCCCAAACAGTCAATGAAGCATAAGAGTGGAAGCACTGATTAACATCGCAGGACTAGCATGTCATAATTAGCAGTGGGGGGACAGCTGTTCGTGTGCCAATTCTGCATGGCATGCCATCCTTTCTCTCCGGCACTGTTCCTCTCTCACTTCTAATGTGCAAAAGGAGAGATTATTCACCAGGGTGGTAGACACATTTCTGTTCTCAAGAACACTACGATATCATTAATCTTCTGTCAAATAGGCAAGGGCAGGTTATGTGGATGCAAGTATTTTGCAAGGTTATAAATAAGATTTAAAGAGAGAAAGAGAATATGCTTTCTTGGAGTTTCTGTTGCTCCAATACAGATGGTGTTAACACTGTTTACTGGTAAAAACTCTTAAAAAAATCCCTTTTTTAAAATGTTTTTAAACATCTGTCCAGAGAAGTGGAAAATAAGATAGGATCCAAAGATTATAATATAAATTTTATAATCCTGTCTATGAAACAGTTGATCAAATGAAGCCCAAAATGTAACTGTATCAGTAGTTGCTGTACTGTGCTCTTCACCTGGTTATTGCTATGGGCATAATTGTCTAAAAGGAAGGGAAAGAAAGTGATTTTAGGTGCAATAAGAAGGTTTGTCACAAAGAAGGTTTGATAGATAGACACATTAGTCAGATGTAGCAAAGATATAATTGACTTATGCAGGTTACCTTTAAATATCCATACTATGTATTCTTCATGGGCCTCTGACATTTTATGTCCTTCCTACTGTCTCAGCTGAGATACTGAGGCACAGAAGAAAATAGTCCCCTCTCTAACAGGGACTTCTGCCTTGGAAAAATCATCTTGATGTCTTTGCTGTCTTAAGAAACTCCAGTGAAATACCTTAAGTAGAATAGAAAATATAATTTTAAGGTTTTGTGCCCTGGATCTCTCAAAAGGTGAAAGTCAAGACTGAATTATATAAAGACACCATGTTTTCCTTCCCCAACGATGTAAAATACCTTTTTATAGCAATGTGAAGTTCAAGCAAGCAGGATTTTAAACCAAGAATTTTTTCAGCATGAGTTAATAATTAATGCTTTGAGGAAGAAAAATGTACATTTGAAAGGGTTAAGAAGCTGTTTATGACTTCTGCATATGATCAAAAATTGCTGTGTCTGAAGTTGCTCTGTGGACAGGAATGGTAGACATAACTCCAATAAAGTCAGGTGCTCAAATTGGCATGATAAGCCCCAAAATGATGTGATGCACTTTTTAATCACATGGTTCTGCTATTTATCAGAAAGATATCTTCACAGCTTACACAAAGATTCAATACTGGTTTAGAGAACTAGAGCATAGCTTCTGTTTATTTCATTTGTCCCAACAATGGTCAGTTGCTTTTACACAGACTGCTTATATTATCACTTTACCCAGACAAGGTAGAATTTTATTCTGCATAGTGTTCAAAGGTCACACAGGAAAGTGATTGTTGATTTTATTCAATGCTGTAGACTTTTATTTAATTAAACTAAGCACTTTTTCCACCCACATTTTTCAGGGTCACGTTTTTTTTCTACCTTGAGTAGGTGTAGAAACAAAAGTCAAGTGTTTAAATCATACCTTCACTTTTGATTGGAAGAACCATGCAAATTTTAAATACAGAACACTTAAGTGATTTAAGGCAGTAGTTAGTAAATGGGACTCAGGAAAAGAAAAAGAAAATATATATCATCTTCAAGTAGTTTTTTTGACTCAGTTAAAACTTAATTGAGTTTAGACCTTAGCTGTAATTCTAGATTATTTGGAAGTTCAATACACGAAGAAGAGGGAGAATATGGCTGGAAAACGGGAAGGGATTTGGTTGAGGAAGAAAACCAACATGTTTTTACTTTCCCTACCAGACCCTGCAAGCTTCTTGTAATCTTCTTGTAAGCTTCTTGGAACTTGTAAGCTTCCTGGAGGGCAGCTTCAAATTTGTCTGCCCAGTGAAACATAGCTGGGTGCAACCTGATTTGTGCCTGTAGGCTCCCAGTATATGACTTGGCAAAGGTGTGAATCTCAGACTTGTGATATCAAGAGGGATGAAGGTTCAATTCCCCATTCACTGAGTTACTGGATGTATTCCTGGAAGAGTACTCCCTGGACCATTATGAACAGGTAGCCACTTTAGGAGAGGAGTAAAAATATCTGCCTGGAAATCAGTTAAGTTTTCAGACTTCTCTACTGCTACTGAAAGAGTCTGCAGTATCCTCTAATGGCTGAGAATACTCCTCTGGTTACAAGCACACACTTACTCATTGCAGCTTATATACATTTGTTCTTGTGCCAACACTGTTCTTCTCTAGCAGTTGTTCATTACTACTAATGTATTTATAGACTACAGTCATATCCCTTTTCAGGTTTTGCAAACTAAAAGAAGGCAGACCCTTTTTGTTCCCTCTCATGAGCCAAGCTCCTGGTTTCCCTGCCTGCCTTAGCAGGCTGTCCCTGTCCATGTGCTAGCCTTGGTGAACCTTTCACCTGGATGGTCATAGCTACACATGATATTTCAAATGTATTTTCAAGGGTGCTTTGCATAATGGAGAGAATACTTCTTAATTTTTACAGGGATACTGCACCTAGCATTGCTTATGGACCCACTATTGCTAAGTCATAATGATACAATGTATAATTAGTATAAAAAAGTCTTTTTCCTCCTGCATTTTTTAGCAACTGATGAACTCCAGCTGATAGGAGAAATTCCTGCTATTAGCCCACAAGTTCATGCTGTTGCACTTTGTACTATTAAACTTCATTGCATTTCTTTAACTTCACTCTTCAAGGTCATCCAATTTTTCCTCTGAGTAATGCATTGCAAAAGTGCTGGTTTACCAAACTACTTACTGTTAAAACAGGCAGGCCGGTGGCTCTTTCCTCACAATAGGTTAGAAGCTGAACCTGCTGTCCAAATCATCTGTTTGTCTTGTAGCTCTGCAGCCTAGCAATATTCTGCCTCAGTTCATGTCCCATGAAAAGAATACTTCTAGGAACTGTACTAAGTTGTTTTCTCTGAGGAGACACTTTTCATTTGCAGTTTTTTGGTAGTTTGAGAACAAAAGATACCAGAGCAAAGGAGTGGCTAGCAAATGAAGGACAATCATTTTCAGGTGTGAAGCCATCCTGAGGATTTTTTTTTAAAGCCTCCTACTTTCCTACATGGATGTTGGTATCATGCAATCCAGATGTTGCTGGCTTCTGTTTAACACAGTCCTCATCTGAAATGTAAGGTGTTAAATTGAAGTCAGGCCAAAAAGAGAGGTGAACAAGGCTCTGGAAACCTCAGGATCAGAGGCCGATCCAGCAGCAGCACCAGGTTCCCATGTTAGCAGGGGTTATGCTGCCTTCCTAAAAATTAACCCTTCCCACCTTCCTTACAGATGTGCTGAGGGGCATGCCCTTGCTTGTGTGAACTCACGGATCTGTTGCTGCTAACAGAGCTGAGGCAACTTCAGAAAGACTGTTTCAGCTCCTTCTTCAGCTCCTGGACTGAGTTTAAAGGGAAAAGTCATGTGTGAACATAAACTGGGTTTTAGAATTTTTCTCCCAGTCACACTGTGGCAACAAGTTTAGGTAATTTGACTGATTTGGAACTCTATTTTTCAGACTGTATTTGTGATATTACTTCTTTTTGGAATAACCATGATACTGAATCTACTGTAGCTGTAATCTCTGGCTTGTAGATGACTATCACAACAGCTGTTTTCCTTTTGAATCACTGTTATGTTCTTTATGTCTCAATCCATTTTAATGTTGTTCCTTGGCCTCTCTGACTGAAACACCACTTCCATTATGAATATAGATCTATCTGCATAGATTTTTAGCAAAAAGAAGGGCCTGAAAAAATTTCAATAAAACTTTTTTTTTTTTGAAAATGTATGTTCTAATCCTCCATAAACTGAGCTATGTTCCAAGTCCCTTGCTTAATTATTTGTACATTTGATTTCCTATTTTCACATTACAAACTCAATATTTCTAGAAGTTGTGCCATGGAATCCATTTGGAAAATGCCATGTGTTCCTCGACCGGCATTTTGTAGTCTTTAATACTATCTATCCTACTGTGCTTTCATCCACTGTAATATTATTTGCTGTGCAGGAGCTGTGCCTTGGCTCCTGTAATAGTTTACCATTAACAGGGGAAAACATGTAACAAATAAGCCTTCAAACATGCAATAATTAACTTAAAGACTACCATTAAATCCTTTTAAAGCAGATTGATTAGGTTTCAATATTGTATGTTGCTTCAGATTTTCATCTGAACTGAAGTGTTTCTTTAGGCTATTCTGCAGCTGTGCTCACTTTCTAGCACTGATAGTCATTCAAATCCATCTTGTGGTATTGTAACCTGCTGTTAGCCCATTAGTTGCAATCTGTGGGAGGAGAAGAAGACAAATTGTGTCACTATTCCTTATCAAGGGACCACACAGTTGTTTGCCACTTTGACTTTGTGATGGATAGTTATCTTGAGATGTGACAGGTGTGAGACTGGAAACAATGCAGAAGCCCAGTAGCATTTTGTTATTGACACTTGCTAGATAACAACACAGGGTTAATCAATCTCTTGTGTTGTTTTTAACCCTCTGCTCTTTTTGTCTTCAAGATGCAGTTTTTCTCATCAGACTGACATAGCAGGAAAAAGGTTCAAGTAGATAGCAGATATTTTGCATTGACAGTCTACTGAACACATAATGTCAAATTCCGCAAAAAACCATATTTGCTTCCTTTGACAGTTTTTTTAAGTTCTTTGAAAGCTGGTCAGGGTTTGGGAAAAGTACAGTTCAAATATCTGGAAGTATCTGCAGGTAGACATCATTTCTGAAAAAGAGAAGCAGTCTGTTTTCAACCTTTTTTTTATTGTCATCAGAACTTTTATCATTAACTTTCCACAATTAGCTTGATGTAGTCCATCTCTTATTATTTCTTTCTGAGATATGAGCTAAAGTGATGAAAAAAATTGAATACCCTGAAAGGTAAATGATCATATTTATTTAGCTTTGCTCAAAACCAGTGGTTTAAGGTAATGCAAATCCAGGACAATTTGTGTTGATATTTCAGACTAGGTTTAGTTCCTTTAAGACCTTCATAAAACTGAATAATAGGACAAAATTCACAGTTTTAAAAAATGTTAAAAGGGGTGTTCAATGTGTTTGGGAAACACTGAAACAATGACAGAAGTTTACGTGTGAGCTAAGATTCATGTTGAATAAGGATATCTGGTAAGAGCTAGAATATAGCTCAAACAGATATCAATGAACATGGGAGGTCTACTGCATGAAATTAAAAGCTTGGGTCTAAAGAGTTCACTGTTGAAATAACCAAGATTAGAGATGAGAAGAACATTATTGTTATTCTACTAAAAGGATTAAAATTATATCAACAACGGTGACTGCCTTGAGGCCTTCAGGAAGCTTGTAGAAATTGAATACCAACCTTTAAGAGCATAGGCTGATCTACATGATATTGGTAAGTAATCTTAATTTTAGATGTAACTGTTTGCTCTATTTCTTTGTCCTGCACTACTTTCTTGTATAAACCAAGTTTTGAGGCAAACGTTCCCGCTGATGGTAAATGGAAAATTCCAAGTGCACTAGCAATGCTATCAAGTGGTCCTACAGTAAAGGAACAGCTTGCTTGTACACTGCATATTATATTAATAATATAAAAATTTGACCAATATGTATGGGGTTAGTTGAATTATATAACATGTTTTGTGACACAAAACAAACCAGAAAATACACAATTATTCATTTTAGTAAGCCTGGGGGTTGAATGCCCTGCTCACAAGTTGTTCTAAAACAGCAGAGCCTGCATACATAGATGATCCAGCAGCCCTCCTGAAATATTTTCAGAAGGGGTCAAGGAGCTGAGTGGTAGCCAGGATGCTCTGTGCTGCTCTTCAGCTCTTGCACTGTGACACAAGAGATTGGTGAGTTGGTGCAAAGGCACACTTGTTCCCTGATTCATGTTCCCAAGGTCTATCTGGAAGGAATGGACTCTGGATACATTTTATTCCTGTCTGCTCACTTCTCTTCAAAAATTTATATCTGTTTTGACACATACCTTCTGCATGGCCATGCTTTGCAGGGCAGAGCTATGATGTACACTGTATTAGTTTCTTCTGTCTGACAGACGTTCACAACAAACTCCTTTCATCTCCACTGTGGGAAATATTAGAGATGGAGAGTGATACACTACTACAGTTTTAAAATGTCTGTATCAAATTTCCACATTAACCCGCTTTCACCACTTCTTTTACCTTGCATTCTGAATTTAAGTAGCTACCAATGAAATCTCAGAAAGGTCTCATTAGATTTGAATCTTCTGTCAGACAGAGCTGGAGGAAAATTTATCATGTGAACTTCATATATGAAATTTGTGAAACGTGTTTCTGTCCATCCAAATCACATTCAGGTTCTGTGAAATGAACAGCAATCAATCAAAGACAGTACTATAGGAAATAAAAAATTCTTATACACAATCATTAACTAATTACTCTAACATAATACTTGCACTTATGTGCCAGCGACATCTGTCCCCATGTCGCCATGGCTTT
>JAWWMP010000093.1:752181-775246 GCA_035047865.1 Dendrocincla tyrannina
CTAAATCTGTAAGTAGCCACTAGCTTACATATACATATTACATATTACTAGCTTATATATACTAGCTTAAAAATACAGAGGTATTTTTTGCATGCACCTACTCTTCAAATGTGCCCGCTGTTCAAGTCTTTGAGTTCCACATGTCTGTCTATTCTATATGTTCACTGAAAGAGAACTGAATAGCAAAATTAAAACTAAAATTAAAAATATGCTTTTCAAAAGAAGGATAAAAAGAAGGATAAAAAGCTGAAGAGATACCGTAAACAAAATAAAAATAAATAAAAAAAAAATCCTGCTCTAATAGCAATAAATCATGTGTTATCATAAAAAAAAAGACTCATTGTGGTTTAGAATGTTGATCTCTCATGACTCAGCCATGAAATTATGACAGTAACACAGTTGATCATGAATCCTGAATTCACATGACAGCAAATAATGATGCAAACTTTATGCAAGAATCCAACTACAAAGTGAATTTAAGAAAAGTATTTAATACCCTTGAAAATCTGTATTTGAAAATGTACCTGCAAACAGTACTGTCAGCCTTGAATTGAAGATTAACCTTAAATAAATCATTCTGAAATTCTTAAAACTTTATTTTCTTCCTGAAACTTTTGCAGAAGTGGAATGACTCTCATTAGTGAGGCTGACCATTATATATACAAGCCTATTACACAACCTTTATTTGTCATAATAAAGACATAGAGTAAGCTGTTTTCAATTTCAAAGTGATTCTTGCATGAAGTTATTGCAACAGCAGTACAAATAGGGTAAATGGTATAATATTAGTAGATTTGTTACATCACTTTCTCTTAGCATCTTGCAGTGTTTTTTTTTTCTTTAAGAAACATATCGTATCACACTTCACAATAGCAATTATTTGCTACAGTCCCTGCATACCTTAATTAATACATAATTTGTTAAAGAGGGAAGGGTTTTCAGCTTTACGCTAAGGTAATGAAGGCAACAATCATAAAGAACTGCGTAACAGTTCTTTAGTGAGAAGGAGCACAATAGGTAGTTCTTCAGTGAGAAGGAGCACAATACACTACAAATACCATTGCAAATAACATTTTGCAGATGATGAATACGTATTTATGTGTCTGTTTTACTGAAAAAGAACAATGCTTATATGTACCAGGAGCTGGATATACAGGATTCGGCTAGAATAAACAGTTCAATTGCCCTTTCTGCGTGGCCTGGATGTGATGCTGTTTCAGCTGGAAGGTCGTTTTGAAGGTCTGTACTCCAATCTCCTGCTCAAGGTTCTAATATCATAAGCAGTAGATCAGGTTAGCTCTGGATTTCCCTAGTTAAATCTTGAAAATTTCAAGGGACAAAGATTCCTCAGGCTCCCTGGGTCACACTGTCTGTACTGCATTACTTCCTGGTAAGGAAGTTCTTTCTGATGTCCACTATGAATACCTCAAGCTACAGTTTGTGGTCCTTTCAACTAGTCTTCCACTACCTAGCTGAGTTTGTCTATGCTGTCTTTGAAACAGTATTTCACATGGATGGTTTTCTGGGACTATTAGGCCATCCCCTTGCGTTCTCTTTCCCAGGCTAAACAAGTCCAACTCAGCATTCTACCCAGTCATCTTTTCAGGAATTGAGGAAGGGGGTCTCTGTTTTTGGGTCCACCACTCCCCTTAATGGGGGATGCAAACCTACTGGGGAGGCACTCTGTCATTCTATCAGTGGGAAATAATCATACCTGAGTAAACCTCTTGAGTACTTTGTTTTCTCTGTCTGCCAGCTGGTTATCAGTCCATTTATTGCTACAATTCATACCTGACAGTCTAGCAAATTTTTAACTCACCTAAGGCTTCTCATCCATTCTCATTTTAAAAATGAATGCTATAGGAGGCAATGTTCAGGTAGAGGGGATGTAGTGCTCTTCACCCTCTTCATGTGGCTATTTAATTGCAAAAGCACTCAGGTTGAATTAGCACATTTTGGCTTTGGTAAATGCATTCTGACTATCCCTGATCACTTTTCTTGTACATCTCATTATTGGAAATTGACTTTAAGAGGACATGCTTCCTCTCTTTGTGCTGAGGTGGGGTTCTCTTCATCTCCTCTTTTTCTAAAGACACAAAAAACATTAACCTTGTCATTGAGGACTCAACTGCCATGGTTAATTCCAGCTGGCCCCATGGATTGCAGTGTGTGCAACTGGTGTAAGCAGCTCCTAAACATTTATTGCCCTACTGCTGCCTGCATCTTTTTTTCTCAAACTGTGATGGTATGTAGAGAGGTGGAGGAGATGTCATTGATTGCAGACACCAGTGCAAAAAAGACATGGAGTACACTGAAACAAAAGTGAAAACCACCACTGAGCTGGCAAAGTGAGAGGAAGAACATGGGTTTGGAGTTCCAAAAAACTTACAGCTTGCTTCTTCTTTTTATTACACTGGGCTTGACTTTGCATTTGTAGTGATCAACAGCAAATTTCTGGATACTACATTGGAAACATTTGATATGGTCTCTTTCACAAATTTATACACACAGTAAAGATGTAGCATTCTATGCATATTTTTCAAATTGTTTTACTCACCTATGAATGGCAGCTCAGGAAAGACTAATGAGTTATCTCTGAAGACTACTCAAAGAGCCCTTCCTAGTTTTTCCAGAGCTCTTAAACATATTCACTCCCTTCTGTTTTTAAATGGAAATACTTCTTGTTATTTCATAAGTACTAGGCATGTGATATTAACAAAAAAATGGGGAAGGAATTTAAATTAATGGAGTATACCATGACTTTGTTTTGTGAAAAACAGGCTTGAGTTAATTTTCTCAGAATAGTACAAATATACTCTTACAACAAAAGATGCGGCTTTTATAATTTAAATTAATAAAGTAAAGAAAATTTTCTGGTGACATTTCTTCTATACCTACACGGTGCTGTGACAAAATCCCCACAAAGTAGTGGAAAATACTGACATTTTCAAATTCCTCTGACAAAAATTACTCAAATATACCTTCAAGATAGAATATTTCATTACAACATAACAGGAACATTTCATTAACATGTGTAAGGTGCAACAAAATTTATTCTCTTTATACAGTTTGATGTTTTGTGATACATGAAGAAGGGTTGTTAAATATTATTTTGATTGTGCTGAAAATCCATTGCAGACATTCTGAAACCCAGGGACAAAAGTTTCTGTGATCTTTAGGACAGAAACATACCTTGAACATACCCCAGGCCCACTAAACCTAAGCAATAAAATCACAAGACTGTAAAAGAATTAGTCATTAAAATAAGTTAAGCTTCAGAGTTGGAGCACATACTAAACGAGTTCTTTCTCTGCAACTGCAAAAAAAAAAAAAAAATTCTAAGACACTTCATACATTCACTTTTGATCTACCTTCTACTCATGCCTTTATCTTGGAGGTGCAGTCTAAAGAAAACTCATTTGCCTTAGTATGATGAGTCTTGCAACACTCTTCCAGAATGTAAGTGTGGAATTCCCCCATAATTAAATTGGCCTAACTAGAGAAGCTGATGATCTCATTTCAGTTGTGATTGTCTCCAGTGTTGACACTCTCTATAGCCATTCTTTCTTCTAAAGGTCCATTTGTCTCAATATTTGTCAATATACTCTGGTATAGCCCTCCCTAATGTCCAGACTGGGATCCAAAAGTAGACTTTACTTATTTAGAAAAATTTCCATCTAACCCACCTGACCCTCTCCTTTTCAGTTTACTTCAAAACAAAATTAAAAACTTCAAACACTTTGAGAAGGTTGGTTTATACCCCTAAATTTGTCAAAAAATTACATGGACCAAGCTGAAATCCAGATTTTCTTCCAAGCACAAGAAATTTTGTTCTTGCTCCTTTGAGATAAGAAGTAACAGTTCAGACTGAAGTTCAGACTGAATGTTTCTAACGAATTGTGTCTGATTTGATTCATTTTATGTGCATGTTGCAATGACACAACGTGCTGTAGGAAAGGCACACCACTGCTCAAGGTATCAGCAGACAGGCATCAAAGACAATGGCACTAGACAAAATCAAGACTTTAATTCTGAGATAACCTGTTTGACTTCTGTTCAGTTCCTATATTTTTCCTAAAATACTTCAGAAGGGGAAAAAGAAACGATCATACCAACTGAATGATTTTGCAAATGTGTGCAGACTGCTTGGAGATGTACAAGGATATCCATGCCAGCAAATCCCAGACTTGGTGTTGACTTGAAAAGTAATAGTTGGGTGGATTACAGTAACAACCCTGTTTGTATCAAAAATGCATCATGATCTGTTTTACACTAAAATTGTTTTACCTCAAGCATGCCCCCCCTCCAAAAAAAATGTGTTTAAACAACAGTGACACTAAATGTATGTCCAGTGCCTTCCTGAGTTGAAATGCTAATACTACTAAGCATACAATAATTGATAAATAATCATTATTCACAGCCTTGTGATAATATTTCTGCACATTATGGCAGTGCCTGTTAATAAATATGTTTATTTCATTTTTCACCTCAGCAATTAATACTGCTCCAGTTTCTTCCTAAACAGAGTAATTGCCTATACACATTTAATAATTTTCAGTTGCTGTGTCTGATCCTATAATTAAGCAGGAGATGACCAAATTTTAAATGTGGGCTAATAATTAAAGGTTACTGTTACAAAAAATGACTGCATGATCACACATGTACACAAAATTTTGATTTTTATAAAATTAAGAGTACCTTCTGGATCTGACTTTCAATAATGTTGATTTTTGATGTATGACTGCAAGGTGACACAAAATGACCTATTATTAGCTACATTTGCGATATCTGACTGTAAAAAACCTAGAAGACTGGGAGAGTTTAAGGCTGCTATATCAATTCAAATACCTTTTTTTTTAAGATTCTTAGATAGAATGATAGGATCCAGTATCTGTGAGGTGTTTTGCATCCATATTCTTTGTTTCTAACAGCATTATACCCGGAATCTACAACAAAGGACCAAAAGGCAGCTCTTTGATAGAAACATGCATTCCCAAAATGCATTTTTTCTCTAAAGAAAAGACAGAAATCTTTAGTAATTTCAGCTATAGTGAGCCAGTCACTTTATTTCACTGTAAATCAATCTTGCAGTATAGAATATCACACTTCAAAGTTGCACAAAGATTATTCCTTCCCACTAAAATGGAAGCATAAACATTTAGAGAGAGTTACTTCAACAAAATTGATAAGTATGACTTCAGAAAAAACATGATACATCAGCAAGAGATGAGCTAATCTGCTGGTTTCTAAATTGCTGCAGGGATCCACTGAACATTACCTAAGGGAGTGGATAAATAAGTCAATACTAAGTAATGGTTTCCTGTCTTAGGACATCTTTGGATATCAGATGACTGAAAAATTCTTTTAAATAGCATTGGATAGCTCCATTAGTCAGTTCTCTTCAGAGATGCCCTCCAAATTTATGTAAGGTAAACATTGACACTAGGTTTAAACCACTGCGGTAGTTTAGAATAAGGTGTGGAAGTACATAGCTTTTACCACAAGTGCAACACGCACTTCAATCTTGTTTTTATGGAAAACCTATCAATGGTAACCCCATCTGAAATTTTTTTTTGGACTGAGTGTGCCTTCACAACTAAAGCTAAGGACCTAATTTCTTCAATGTTCTACTTAGGAATATTGGTCATACTATACTATTTGATCAAAATTACCACTGGTAATCCACCATATATTGTCTCAAAGCCTGCCAAGCAAAATGATAAAGAGAAAACAAACGTAGTGATGATCACCAGAATGCCTTTGTGAGTAACAAGACTAATTACCAGATCAGGCTTTAGCCAAAAGCTTCATAACAGAACTGGATATTATTACAACATTTTTTGAGGTATCAGTTCCCTCACAAAAATGTTGCTGTCTGCTGTATGTGATCCTCATTCATGAGAGCTGAGCAGACTTTCAGCTTTCAAAGTATTGCTATGATCAGAGGATGGGACCAAAGCACTTTGGCAATGGCAGAACAAAACCTCCACATGCTGCTTCCATACTCTTCAAGGATATTCTTCAGGATCTCCTTTTACAGCTGAAAGTCTGTCCAATATTTTATAACTAATGAATTGGCAAATCTAGCTTGAATGCAGCTCCAGAATACATTAGCCAGTGGTGGATCACTGGTACTGAGCTCCAGAGCAGATTTTTGGAGACCTGTAAGTTTTAGTGAAAGAGTTTCCGCAATCCCTTGACCCTAACATGAGATGGAAATTGGACCTCCACCAGATTGCCTTCCCAGAGCTTGCTGTTGAACTCTCCTCCCATGATGTTCACAGCAGGCTCTTTGAGAATCACACAGCACACTTGAGCCAGTGCTATGCTGGACAGCTTTATACCTGCTAGAATATAGAGTACTTCCAGATTTAATTTTGGAGGGACAAGCTAAAATCCAATTTGAGTGGGTTTTTTTGGTTTTTTTTTTTTTTTTTTTACTAAAGGAAAATAAGTGTTACATGGCATGAACTCTGCTAAGTAGGAGGCCAAAGGGACCAATCTATCTAATGACACTGAAAGAGTTTGTCCTTATTTCCATGTTCTTATTTCTATGCTTGAAATATCTTGGATTTTTTCCTCCTGACAAATGAAAAACAGTCAAAAGTTGTACAGTGCTGTGTGAAGAGCAACTGCTTTGTGCTGAACATGCTGGAAATCTGTAATCTTCCTAGAACCACTTATCTTTCTGCCGCAGTACTGTGTAAAAGCACTAAAATGACCATTTCATGAGACTAAGTAGAGAGATACATTATTTACTTTAAATAGGTAAGAAAGAAACTTTTTTAAAAGGAGGATCAGGTCCTTATTTGCTCAAGTGTGTTTGAAATGGTCAGTAACAGAATTACTTCCTCTCACTGACCTTGCAGCAAAATGAACACATGTGGATTTTACAAATTAAGGCATGAGAAACTAAAGAAAGGATTTGACTTGATGAGATAGTTTCCACAGTGATTTATAATCTTTGATTATAAAATGATACCTGGAAATATTCTAAGAACAAGGAAAGCTGGAGTGTTTGGTGGGAATTTAAAATCTCATGTGAAACACTCTACAGTGTTGATGACCAGATGAATTTTTTTCATTACAACCTGGAGGGAAAAGAGAGATTAACAAAATGAAGAAAGGGAATATAATTTCCTGAGTCAAGTTCCCAAAGCACTAGTTAGCAAATAGGACTTTGTCTCCAAAACACTCAGTCTGGAATCTCAGCATCTTTGCAGACTTTTTTAGCCAAGCTTTATGAGTTTGTCTGCAGGAAGCAGCATGTAGATCCAAGCATTTTAGGACATTTCAGAAGATGTAAAATGTTCTCATAACTGGATGCCCAATCTGTAATTTGGCAATGATTTATTTCTGTCTCACATCATCTTGGATCACAAAATCTTCCAGGTCATTACTCTGAAAAGCATGGTGGAGTCCTCTGCCAAATGGATAATAACTTGGTCAACAGAAAGCACAAGGCAGCTAAGCATTTTTACAGCTCTAGAAACTCACAAGTTTAACTCTTAAATTATGCCTAGAATGATAGGGCTAACCTTATGGTTTTCAAAAAACCCAGACTGCTCTATTATCTTTACCCTTTTATTCAGCATTTGCTGGTATCCAATCCAACTCTGGAAGTGTTGTTAAAACTGTAGGTATGGGCCTGTCCCAATTGGCTCAAAAATCCTCTTTTTTATCGTGCACTTGGCAGGTATCTGGATTTAGCTGGTTTTATAATCTCACAGTTCACTGTTCCTGGCTGTGTCACCCACTTTTCCTCCCTCATGCACATACATAGAGGCAGGCCTACAAAGAGAAATAAATTGTTCAAATACTAGTCTGCAAAAATGCTTTGCTCTGCAAATGAGATGCACAGTGTAGACAAGTATGGCAGGAGCTGTAACATGTGAAAGATCTTATGTTCAGGTAAAGTCTGATTGAAGGAAACCTGGAACATGCACGTGGAAGAGTGCAAGATGAGATAGGGACTGTAAATAAAACTTTTCAAAAAAATTTTTATAAATCTTTGTTCAGTGTGAGAGGAGTCAGAGAGCCCCCAAAATAAATAGAAAATATATACTGAGATTTCTGCTATTAGTTTGTATGTTGTGTTTTACAGAAGCACTTTTTCTGGATGTCACTGATCAGATGAATGAACAGGAATGCCCTGAAGGCATTTGAGGTCCCTGTCCAGAGACAGAAGCTTCACAGTCTCCTCTACTTGTTAACTGGATTTATTCCAAATGTCCTAAAAAGTTGTCCTTAAAGATGATGCACCCACTGAAAGACATTCCTTAGAGTTCCTGGAGAACTACATCATGTGTTCAATACTTTTGAGAAAGTAGCAGTAAATAAGTTTTTTTTTCTCCAACAAGACACTATTTTCACACACCTCAGTGGCTTGAACACTAGCAGAATAATTTAAGAGGTCCCAAGTTTGTACTGGTAAGAAACATGCCTGGTTTTACCCAACCACCACCATGAATCCAGGCTTTTTTTTCACATAGTAAACAAATTATATTTGAACAAGCAAGCATAAAACATACTCCCAAAAGTTTCATATTATCAAAGCATTACTAATATTAAAGATTGCATACTATAAAATACTTCTGAGCTACAAATTTATGTATTTCTTACAGCACATATGCTGCAGCATATGCAATAATCTGTCACAAAATTTTATGAGAGATTATTGAGGTATATCCATGCCAGATTAACCTAAGTAACCAAAATTATACTATTACGGGCAGTAAACTAAAAAATACTACTTGTAACTTTTAACCATTGCTTAATTTTTCCATTTTGCTTGTTTCTGGCAGATTACTAAACCATTACAATAATTTTAACCACTATCCATTAATATAGGGGTAACACTCATTGATAAAACCAGAATCTGTCTTTGAGCACAGCAGTGAGAAAAGATCAAGGCACAAACTGTTCCACCCAAAAGTAGCCATCAGAAAGGGTGCAATTCATATCTTATACTCACAGGTCTTTGCTTGAAGTTTCTCCATTTCTCAGGGGCAATATGTTGCTGACAATATTTTTCCACCTTTTTTATAGGATGTTTGTCCCCTCTCCCTCACACAGATACAGGGTGCATCAGAGTCCAAATCCAAAGCAGCTTAGGGGCATTCAGGTGAGTAGTTCTAAGAGCTAAGGACTAAAACAGAAGCTTACTTGACACTTGTTTAACAGAGACATATATCTGTAGAACCTCCCTTCTTGCATGGAAGTAAGCCATCTTTCCCCTGTTTGGCTCTTTAAGAATTCTGCTTTCCTTTGTTTCTTTACCAATTCTTACTGAAGCTCTAATGAGATATCACTGTGATATTGCCACGTTTTCTTGTCATTAACGTTATCTCCCTTCTTGAAAAACAATAGGATAATAGCATCTTGGACTGCATCAGGTAGCACTGCCAGCAGATTGATAGAGGTGATCCTTCCCCTCTCTTTAGTACTGGTGAGGCACATCTGAGGTGCTGGAATACAAGAGAGACACGGATAGACTGAAGAGAGACACCAAAAAAAAAAAAATGGACCAGCTTTTCTCAGTGGTGTCCAGTGACAGGACCAGAGACAATGGTCAGACGTTGAAACACAAGAAGTTATATATAAGAAAACACTTTTTTACTGCAAGTGTGTGAAACAATGGCATGAGTTGGGGTTGTAGAAAGTCTTCTCTTTAGAGATTGTAAAAATTCTAGGGACATAGTAATAGGCAACCAGCTCCACCTACTCCCACTGAAACGAAGGTATTGGACTTGCTGATTTCCAGAGATTTCTTCCAGTCTCAACTATTCTATGATCCTATGGGGTCAGCAGGACCCCAAAGTCTTGCCCAAACAGCCCAGGCATCTGTTTCCCTCCATCAGAAAATAAAAATAACCAACTTTGTGGCAATCCTCTCTTGTAGAAACTGCCCATAACAATCTCCTGACTCAAATCCTGTTGGTAACAGCTCAAGTTATCAACCTCAGAGGGTCACTGATTGGCACATATTTGTCTGCTATGCCACCATTTCACACTATTTCTTTGGGTTTAGGAGGTATTTGTCTTTCAGAGAGGCTGAGGCATTCCACAGCCTTTTTCTCTGCTGCGTTCTTACTCTTTAAGAAACACAGCTATCCAAAATCCTGTCAGAAGCAAACTGCTAAGTACAGACTCTAAAACCTTGTGGTTTAATTTTCTGCAGAAATAAATCTAATTGGGCAACTCCACATCCTGCTAATGACCATCAACACCTTAACACCAGCTGCTTAGGCTGTAAAAATCATCCTAGGTGCTTCTTTTTTATTACGTGAAAAACACAGTGTGAATGACATCCAGGGGACAATACTCTTCATTTTATTTATTTGTACATTTTCAAATACTATTATTTTCTAGTGTTGTGCACATTGATGGGCATCCTTCTAAAAGGAAACTGCTTTCTAATTGCTAGTTTCATCTCTGCTAAAACACGTTATTTCCAATACAAGAAAATCAGAGAGGGACCCAGCCTCAAATGTGTTCACTTAGAAAATTACCCTAGATCATATCTATTCAAATGAACAGTGAATATTGCAGTAGATTTACTCCTTTTTGTTCTAAAAGTTTCCTTGTTACAGAAGTTTCATCACCCCATATTTATATAGAGTCCTTCAGTCTGGGGGCCAAACTTCCAAAATATTCTGATTTGAACTGTAACCACATAGAATGATGTTTAAACTTGGTTCAAATGCCCAGAGTGCTAGACTTTGGGTTCTGACCCTGACATTACACACTAAGAGCAATGAATTCAGACTGAAAACAGCATCTAGGCTGATTTTCATACAACAATGGAGGAAATGAAAAGATGTTTCTACATGTTTTTTGCAAAAGAGTATCATGTTTAGAGCAGTCGTGACCTAAAGAAATAACATTGAAATGTAGTTTTTTCTCAGACTGAGAAAATTCCACACCACCTTCTTCATTGTCACATGATGATATACTCTTAACAGCAAACATTTAGAATAGTCCTCATGGGGGAAAAAAAAAAACCCAAAACCAAACCAGCTCAACACTTAAACCCTCTCCAATTCTAGCAGGGAAAATTTTGCAGCTGAGAATTCAAGACTGATGGTATCAGAGAAAGTATCTGTGCCTTTCCATGTTGGAAAGGCATTCATTCAAGATAGAAGAATTCATCTGTGTTTTTTCTTACATGGTTTTCTCTTCATGAAGTGAGCTTTTTAGTTCATTCTTCATAAATAGCCAGCTCTTCACACAGATGGCAGAGGAAAATTAAAAAAAAAAACAAAACAAACAAACAACAACAACAACAAAAACTTAAAAAAACCCCAAAGAAGGTACTTTTAAACAACAGCTTCCATGTCAGAGCCATCCAAACCAGACATAAAACATCACAGGGGTTTCTCACAAAAGTCTGGCTAAATAAGGGGCAGATTTGCAGTCTTGTCTTCAGAGCAATATATGTACTGTTTTACCAGAATTACCAAGAAAACATAAAGCACCACAGCTGGGATTTGCTGCTTTGCTGGGACATCAGTGTAATCTCCTGCTCCATCCCTGAGCAAGCACCAGAAAACAAGTCGGTGATTCGCTGAGCACACAAAAGGCAGTGACAACATGTCTGATAAAGGCTGGTGAATTCTCTCAGAAGCACTGTCCCCCTTGATGCAGATGTGTTTCTTCCCATGCTTCTTTTGTAAATATGTGGTACAGGACAGTCAAGCCTGTACAGAGGAAAAAATATCAGTCTCTATGTACTACCACTGAAATACTGTTTGACCTTGGATAAGTCATTTGATATGTCCACACTGTAAACATTTTTTGTGAGATGAGGGTAATACCATGAATCCAGACATTTTAAAGTGATGTGCCAGTGTCAGGGACTGTATACTAACTTCCTAAATAGAAATAATACCACTATGAGTCATTGCCTTTAGTAGTCTCTGTGGAAATAGGAAATCTTCTTACTCATACATAACAAAACTGAGAGGTATAATCGTATTTTCTAATGAACAAGTTACTGAATCCCATTTTCATTAAAATATTTTTAAGGGTCACTTACAAGATGTCAAGGTTTGTGAGCAAAAACATGCTCATCCCTCACTCACAGTGTTGTTATGGGAAATTCTGCTAAGCTGAGGAATGAACACTCTATGTATCCCCTTCTTATCCTTGCCAGTGGGCAGATCAGGCCTCCTGAGCTCAAGTGGTGTGGAAACAAAACATTATTTAGAGTAGCCTTCTCTGCCCCAAACACAAAAGTACTTGGCACTCAGACTTAAACAGTAAGAGATTTTCTTTTAAAAAGTAAAGTATTCAGCAGCAGCATAGGGTTTCCAAACTACAGAGACTGCAATGAAAGTGCAGTAGACCAAGTTTATTATTTGTAATAAACTTGCACCCTAAACAAAGGGGGATATAGGACTAGTTCTAGCTGCTATTCATTTCATTCTCTCACACACTTGCACTGGTAAATAGTTTAGCCTTGTTCCTTCTCAGGTGATTTAGTTTTCTTTATTGCCCAAATAAGAGTGGCAGAAAAATATCTGTCTTCCTAATAATCTTGCTTCCTGTATATCAGGTTGGTAATTTTTTGACCTGAATTAAAAAATATATATTTAAAGAAGACAGAGGAATTAAGTTCTTTTTTTGCTTTGTTTATATGTTTGCTTTGCTTTGTTTGTGGTTTCTAGTTTGTATGGGTTTTGTTTGGTTGAGGGTTTTTGTTGTTACTGCTGTTGTTCTGGGGATTTTTTTGGCGGGGGGTGGGGAGGGGGTGGTTATGAACAGAATGTTCATACAGCTTTTCACTGAAACTTTTTCAGCAAAGTGCTTGTACCAGACTGGGAATCAAGAAGCCTTTTGAGGTAAGACTTCAAGTAATGTAAAACGCTCACAGACAGGGGAACTGTAGTATCTGGCAAGAGGTGGGAGAGATGCTTCCTCTGACAAAACATTAGTATTGTTACCTCCAAAACAGACATAGCAGTCTGTGTTGGGCAGAGCAGAAAGCCTTTCCCATAATACTCTGTCCTAGTCAGGTGTCCTTCCTTTGAGAGGAACCACCTCTGAGGCTGGTGTGTTCATGAAACCAAAATGATGCACTGGCCACCATGAAGAGAATCACTTTTTCTAAAAAATCAGAGCAGATAAGACAGAAAGAAGAATGCACTGGTTGGTAAATGACCCTTGACAGTAAATTACAACAGCTATGTCCTGATTCCGAGTTAATCCTGATCTCCTTGTATGCTCACTGTGTTCCCCTGTCTTTGACAGTATATCCAGCAAGAAACATGCTCCATGAGACTGCCTAGAGATGAAAACTCTGAGGTGCTTGATACACAGATATATTTATCTCCTAATAAAAGTGCACCGCTCTATCCCAAAAGGAATGCGTTGGCAGATAATTTGAGGACACCTGTTAAGACAGAAGCTGTGTAATAGCTTACCCCTATTATCTTGTCGCCTAGGAATTCACCTATGGATTGCCGCCCCTGCGGCAGCTGCTGTACCAAAACAGATTCATGGAGAGTAAAGAGAAGGCCAAAAAGACAGAACAGGCAGTGAGATACGGATCAGTATGATGGATACTAGATCCCACAGTCCTTGGGGTGGGGTAACCCCTTTGGGTAACATACATTTTCAATTAAAAGGAAATATCAAGTTCAGGCAACTGACATTATGGGTAACTGGAGGGCAATCTGGATACAGACATACATTTACTTGAAAGCAGGTTGGAAAAGTTGATTTATTTGCACTTACCCTCTACACTGGAAGGTAATTAGTATCTTCAAACAACAAATTTTCAGGTGAAAACTAAAAACAGAATTTCATGATTTGAAAATGTGTAACCAGTGCCTGCTATCAATCAATGAAAAATCTGCAGCTCTATTTTTTAAGCATATTTTTGGCTCACATTTCTAAATAACATATTGTTTGTATTTACATATTTTTCCTAAAGAATATTTTCAATAATATGGAGCTTTATTTAATCATTGTCTTGCTTTTTGGTTTGGGGTTTTTTTTTCCCCCATTTGTTTCAAAGTGAGAACACGCAGCAGGAGAAGTATTATTTTTGTCCTTCTAAAAGACTCGACATATCTTTTTTTTTTCTTTTCCTTTTTCAGACTAAAGAGTTGTATGATTCGAATAAAATCAACTTTTTTTCTTTGAAATACTCTCTGTAGCATTAGTGCTGTGTGTTTCTGGATGTAGTTTTTCTAGCTAAAAGGTAACAGGTAGGTGTAAATGATATTCACACCTCTTAATTGGAGTCATTAACAGTTCTCTGGTTATATTCTAGCGTAAGACTGTGGATTTCTTAAGAAGCGACCAGAAGTAAGAAAATACACTACAAACTTTTGCTTATATAGAAATGTCAGTTAATACTTTGATTTTTGTGTTTGGTGGTTGTTTTGGGGTTTTTTAATTGCAAAATTTCTTTTCTGTCAACATCTCTATCATAGACAAGTTCCCAAAAGAAAGAATGTGCTTTTGTTGCTATAGCTATTTCATATGAGCTGATATAAGCAAGACCATCATTAATGCTTTTTTCTTTGTACATTCTGTGTAGACATTCTGTGTATCCTAGTAGACATTCTGTGTCTACTAGGAGATTTTCCAGGTGTAACTACATGAGCCGGAGGCAGGAGTTTATGTTTCTTTCTTTGGTAATGGAAATTCTTAGAAGTTTTTTCATTGGTTTCTTTGTGTTTTTTTGAGGTTTCTTTTTGTTTGGGTTTTTTGTTTTGTTTGTATTTTGTTTAACATTGTGAAAACCATTTTGAGAGTAAAGAGAAAAAAAAATCAATTATTTACCTTGTTTTGCAGAACAGACACAGAACTGAGGGAAGCACTACTCTCTCAGCAGCCTGATAAAACATACTAACAATTCATGAAAAATTCAGGTACAAGCCAAATATAGTTTATTCATGAAATTGAACCAATTTACACTGTTTAGCTGCCGTCAACATCAAAATGTCCTTTCCTCCTTTACTCTTAAAAACATATAACATCTCTGAATGCTTTTCTTGTATTTTCCCTTGCCTGTTCCTGTCCAAAAACAACAGTCTGATTTCTCATCTTACACAAACAGCCATTTCTGTTGTGTTTACAGATACAAACACAGCAAATTCCATGCTCAGCTTTTGGCCCTAAACTCCAGTTTAGACAGAAGAGATCACCACCACAATAAAAATCACCATCATTTTTGCAACATCCAGGTAAGTGGTAAATTTGCTGATGAAAACTTTTGCTGTATTAATTCTTACTGTTAGGTCAGTTTGAACCCATGAAATAATAATATATTGGCAATTGAGAACCAATAAACCAACAGTCAGGAAAGTTTATAAGTAAAGGTGGCATGTACCTCTGCCATATTCTTGAAAGTGATCACAAAAGCTTTTTAGAACTCTTCTAAATCTGGATAAACAAGCAGGAGATACAAAACAAAGTCAGCCTAGAGTGGGTGTCATCTAGAGAAAAATTGACGTTGGCAAGAGACCTATCTCTTTTTAAGTTCAGATGACTGTGGGAAAATTTAGATTTCAGAGAGGCATGGGGTGGACACAACAAAACAAAATAAACGATCTGTAAAGATAAATGCATAGAAGATAGATTTTCTGTAGTTAGAAATAAAATTAGGAATTGATTCTATAAGACTGTCCATCACAGAACATGCAGGGTTGGTTTTGCAAATGAGGTGGGCTCAGACGTTGAAAACCTCAAAGTCTTGCAAACTTGTCACTTTATAGATTTCACAAAAGTCATCTGGGATCCTAGATGCCCTATAAGAAGCGTAAAACAGAGTTCAAATAAGGCAAGCAGCACATTATCCTCCATAGGAAATCATCTTAAATCATTGTAGAGAAGTGCTGAGCAAGGACCAGAGTGTAACTTTGTCTGCCAGAGGGTCTAAAGCAGAATTCTGGGTTGCAACTTTGCACATTGTTCGTTAATATCACTAAGCTCCAGCTTCAAGTTAATTCTCTTTCACAGGAAAGTAGTATAAAAGGAAGTTATGGTATAGTCCTTCCTCTACATATCAGTAATAAAAAAATCATATTAAAAATTACCCAATAAATATCTTGTAACTCAAAGTTTCTGGATATTCAGAGAAAAAAAAAATCTCACATTATTCTCTCTCTGTCTCATTTGTCATTAAAAACATAGCTGTAAATGGGGGAAAGAGCTTGAATATAGGTGAATGCCCAATACTTTTGAGCTCTTTATCTAGTTTGATGCACATCTTACAGCTGAGGCTCAGTTAACTCCAGGAACATAAACTTTGGATTCCTCTTTATTTTGATAGACAAGAATTTAGAGAGCTTCTTTTCTTTTTTTCCTTTATTTTCTTCTCTTTTTCTTTTTCCCCTCAATCTGAGAACATACTGTGTTGTAAGGACCTTTGGAGCTGTACAAGTCAAATAAAACTTTCAATGACATTTTAAAAGTCGCTTTGCATTTGTATATCTTGGCTGTAATTCTGTGTCTCAAAATTCATCACACAATCACTTAGATTATTGAACAGATTTCTCAAAAAAATCCATTGTGAAGTAGAATTCATCTATATTCAAAATTTAGTGAACCTACTTTTCCCTAGTTCATGGAACAGATAGAAAGGGTGAAACCAAGATGAACTGTCCTGGGAAAAGGAGGCAGAGGCAATGCAAGGAAAATCAGTTATTCATGAAACATTTTTAAATATAGCTAAACAATGCTTCAAAATTATGGTTTTCTCTTTGATATTTAAAGACATGAATCCTCAAGGTAAGGGCAGTAATACATAACAGTGATATCATATGCCAATGTATAACTAATACCATAACACTACACAGCAAATTGGAAAATCAAGACAGAAGTACCACACAAAAGAATTAGTTCTTTAAAACCGTACATGTCACATGCACTTTTCCATTCTCTTCCAATAGGTTTTCCATAATAATGTACACTATTGCCTTAAATATACAATAAATTAACTTCTGTTATCTCAGAGTCGCTGTGTAAGTGCTAAATTTTACTTTTTGCTGTCTGCCTATTTTTGCTTTCTTATATAAATAAAAATGATGTAAAAAGATATTTTTGTAGTTGATTTAGAAAAGTTCAGCAATGTTCATTTCTCAATAGTAAGCTGTCTTTTTAAACACGAGTTATTTTTCCTATGACTTTGTTGTCTCCTATGAATTTTTTAAAAATATAATTTATTCATGAGCAGAAGTGAATAAAACCACTGGTTTCCCAGTGGAGTCCTATTGTTAACATGAACCACATCTTTCCTGACCTTGCGTAGCAATTGTAGGGGCTGCACTCTGTAACTAGTCCAAATACAAATACACTTGTAAATCAGGTAGGTTTCCTGGAACACTGGAACAACACCAATGTGTCTGTTTTTATTCAGCCCCAAGTCTCAATTACAAATGACCAAAAAATTACATGCCAGATGAACCTACCAGACCTTTCATGCCTGAGCTTTCCACCCCCATTCTCTTCTACACAATTTAAAATGAGGTTCTTTGCTGAAGCTAAAATTTTCCAATATGCTTGTCATAAGCTGCTGAATTTACTGTTCACATCTTTTTTTTACAATACAGATTAAGTGTGGATCCAGAGCTCTGCTTCAAAGGGGCCGTCCAAATGCCATATTTTCATCATAGCATGCATTCACGATGCAAATATAATATCCATCTGGGCCTTTTATAGGCTTAATTTATCCCTGCTTATTTATCATAATTAAGTGCACCATGTGATAAGAATCCTTGTGGTATCTCTACTGATCTGAAGTAGGGAAGAGATCACTAGACCTACTTATGAAATCCAGCAATTAAATTACATTATTTCACTCATCATAAAAAACAAATCCTCTGCTAATGACATAAATGTGTTGGACTAACCAGTTCTGTTCTAGTACATATGTAAAATAAGGGGGAGGGGTAAAGGCAGAACATCAAAGATGAGCCCCACAGAAACCTCAAAGAAAGTTCCCAATCCACTGGATTGGAAAATATGGTACACCACACAGTAGTTCTGTAGTGATAGAGATGTAACTAGGCAACATGAGCTGCATCAAGATCCCCAAGTCAAGGAATTCGGACAAGTTCTTCTGAAATCATATTTACATTACTCCAGGGAAGTTGTTTTAAGACACTGCAAGTGCAGTCTGATTTGGGGCTGACCCACCTTTCTATCTCTTCCCACAAAACCAATAAACACACACATTCAAGTGTCTATTTTTACAAGGTGTATTTTTTAAAAAAAAGTATCTTTCATAACTTTTTAAAACAATATACAATAGAAATATTTAAGGCAATCAGTACTATATCTAATGGCACTTCATATATTGTGTAATGTGTATTCAGAGTTCCCAATAAAGTTCAGTGCAAAATATTGAGGGATGGTACAACAGTGGCAAACTATTGTGCAGGTATACTAAGTCAACTCCAAATCCAGATACACAGCTATGCTGGCACAACAAGAGGATAGGGATTGCTGTAGATCCTAGACTTCAGCTAGACAGTCCTATATCACCCTCCTTTACAGCCATGATCTAAGGTATTATTATGGTCAAACAAGCCAGAAATGTCTGTACTGAAGGAGACCTTTAGTAGTGGCAAAGTCCCTTACTCCCTTTGAAACTGGTATGAAATCCCTACATATCAAGAGGATGTCACAAGACCCAGACAAAAAACCCCAAAACAAACAAACAAACAAACAAACAAACAAACAAAAAGGCCAAGAGCATCCAGTCTGGAAGAGCTGAATATCAATGATTCTTCCATGACACAGCAGTAAGTCGGTGATTTCATCTCCTTCCCAGATCAGACCCTGGCTATAAAAACCTTGTATGTGAAGAAGTCACAGTGACACCATCCTATTTTTCCCCTTTTGGTGGGCTCAAATTCCAAATCCCTGCACCATATATGAGAGAATCTTGAGGTCTTGTTGAGAATTGTCTGCATAGGTGAAGACAAAATGAAAGGCGTAATTAGAAAGGTCAGGTCTGCCTTCTAATCTGTTTTCATCTTTCTCATGGTTCTTATTGCTTTTGATCCAAAGATTCCTTGCTGCAAAATAGTAATAATCTGTCTAGGTACACTCTTCAATCCCTCAGAAAACTGACATTGGTGCTAAAGCTGGGGTGATCTAGAGATGTGCCAGCACAGAACTGTTGGGCCTGAAAGAATTTTTAGTTTAAACAGGGAAGCTCACAGTGGCATAAAGAAACTATGAGCCTCAGGATTTTTTGGTTAAATGCATTTAGTTGTCTAAAATACTTATCTGTTTTCTATACTGGCCCTTGTGGGATTTCCCAAAGTGCCTAAGAATTTCACATACCTAGTTCCCATTGAAATTTGGACCTCAGGAGTCACTGGCTTTCAACGAGACTTACAGAAATCTTAGCATGTCTTTAATGAACTTGCAAGTTTTAATGAATAGTCATGCAATTTTGGAGTCTCCTTGTCTGGAAGCAAAGATAGTCTGTAAATCATTACACCATTAATAGCTGTTCCTTTGCCTTTCATTCCTAAGTATGGTAGTAATTATCTGTTTTGCAAAGCGTAATAAAATATGTGTCTTCATATTCAGAATATTCATGTAGTGACAATTCTAAAGTTATCATAGATGATATATAGGCAGCAGTGTGTTCATAGTGAACCAGATTTCTAAGAGAGCTTATTTTCCAGGGCCAGAACCATAAACTTCGACTGGGGAAACCACAGTGGCCTGCAAATCACCAGAAAGGAAAGGGAAAGATTCCTTCACTTCAGGAAAAATGTTAGATCTTTTCTGAATAGCAGATTCCTAGGATTTAACATTATTTCAAATTATTGATCAATGTTGTTTCTATGTGTTTACTCAGCTCAAAAATGTTTTTGTTTTTGCAGTTGGATATGCTTGGGAATTGATGTTCTCGTAATATTTGAAGACAAAAGTGCTAAAAAACATAAAAATATTTTAGATAAGCTATAGTTATCTACTGCTGGTAATAATTTTACAACTCTTCTTTTTGCCAGAGGAAATCGACCCTATGGAGGCAGCAGCTAAAGCCAATGGCTCCTTTCCACTCACTAGAAGGATAACATCTACTGTCTACTGCCCCCCTCCAGCTCTGTTCTCCCTCGCCAATGCTGGAAAATACCTCTGGGTAAAGACTGGGTATGACTGCTCTGCTTGCTCTGCGCCTGCCTCCTTGTCCTGTACATGTGACTCACCACCTTCCGCATTTCCCCTTGTGGCTTCTCAAACATGCAGTGATGGTTTTATTCCAGCCTGTATCCCTGCTGTTTTATGTTATCCTAAACATCCAAAACTCCATCTCCATCTTTGTGCTAGTTCGAGCAGCATGGCACATTCAAACTGTAGGTTTGACATTTGCTATTTCTAGAGACTTTTTTTAAGGAATTGTAAAATATTTATGAAACTCTTATGGTTTGAAAGCTACATTTGGGAATAAAATGGAAGCTAATGGAGAAAAAAGGATCACAGTAGAGATGGTTTTCAACATTAAGTGTGAACTTCCTTCGGTGCCAAGAACCACTTGAGTAAGATCACTTTCTCCATGAAAACTGGATGGAGTGAGACTGTTGAACTGCGCTTGAAAGCGACAGCTTAAGGAACTGCAGGACAACTTTGTGAGAAGTTAGAAGCACAAGAGGTGTGACCAATCTTCAAGATGGTGCAGTCTTTTCAGAAAGTTTAGATGAAAACTCTGCACTTCTCTCGCACTACAGTATGAACATCATAGCACATGAAAAGAAACAAACAAACAAAACAAAACAAAACACAAACCAATAAAACAACAGTAAAAAAAGCCAACCCTACAAAATCCTTACAATCCCTCCAATAAACACAAAGCTGGAAAGTTTCTGTTGCCATATCTATGCCATGTTAAGCAAATTCATCAGAGGTTTTCTGACTAAATATTTAGTATTCTCACAAGAGCAGTTTTCCTGCCAGCAGTTACAGAAGTCATTTTCTGTCTATGCTGGGAGCTACCTGACAAACACAAGCTGGGAATCCAAAAGGTTGGGGCAGAGTGGGTGCTCTGTAGCTCAATATATGTAAAGAGTTACAGTTTGCAGTATAAATCTGTCCTCCAGCACAATGTGTTGAGAAATGGCTTCATAGGCGGTTAAACCTACAAAAATGCCAGTTACTTTTGTAGATTCAAAAACCAGAACTAAGCTGTGCAAAGCCTAGGTAAACTGTGTCCTGCTCCAGCTGTGTGCTTGACTAATTGAACGCACTTTATCTGTGTGAGACAGGATTAACCAGGACCTCACCTCTATTCATTTACTCTGTTTATTTAACTCATTTTATCTGAGTTTCTTCTTCAAGGTGGAGGCAGGAGTGAAGGCAAGCAAGTTGCTGGGGGGTTTTTTGTTGTTTTACAACTGCTAGACCACAGTTATCTGGGATTTGTGAATCCCCTGGACCTTTTTCCCCAAAAAACCATTTCAGAATATTTTCCAGACATTTGTAAGAGATAGCAACACCTCTTTTGCAGCAAATCATGGCAATCTGTGATGGATTACATTTTGCAGGGCCTGTTAATTTTAAAACCAAGAAAATAAGATTGCAGGAAGAACAGATATGCTCAGTGCAGTTACAGAAGGAAATTAAGTCACCAAAAATGTGCACTTCTAATTATACTGGAGCTTGGACAAAGCCATCTGGCTGCAGAAACTAAAAAGTCACCGTCTTTAACTGTTGAACTGATTGTGGTGAAAAGTAAAGCCTTGTTGTTGACTGGATTTTCATCCGAGAACAGGTCATTTTATGTCCTTCTAAGGAAAATAACTGTGCAAGGAGAGTTACTGACCTTTAATTCAGAGTCTCGGAAAACACCATTTGATTGGAATACTTCTCCTGGCTTGTTGATCCCAAGCTTTAGGGTCAGCTTTCATTTCTCCCAAGGGTTTGAACCTCCAAGGAGATGTGTGAGCCCTGCTCACACACAGGCTGCCAGCTCTGCCCTCCAGAGCAGCCCTTTCCAGTTATAGGAGACATCATAGAATCACAGAATCATAGAGCAGTTTGGACTGGGAGGGATCTTGAAGTTTATCCAGGTCCAGCCTCCTGCCTTAGGAAGGAACACCTTCCACCAGCCACTTAACCTGGCCTTGAACACTTCCAGGGATGGGGCAGCCACAGCTTCTCTGGAAAATGTGGGCCTGTGCCTCACCATCCTCAGGGGGAAGAATTCCTTCCTAATATTGAAACATAATGTGATCAAGCTGAAACCTATCTTGATAACAGACCTTAGTAGATGTGACTTTATAAGCATGTATTGCTGTACAGCAAATCCTAAGATTTACAGTTCAGAGAATACAGCTAAGAATCCCAAGCAATCTCTTTCTCCCATATACTGCTATACGGTGAACCTAAGGGATGGCAAAATTATTCCTTTCTGGTAGGTTTGATGTTTTCCCTTAGAAATGTGGAGCCCTCTGAAGTATGAGAGAAGATTTTCTGTCTATCTTAATCTTGGATGTGTTTGGGGCTCTGGTGTCTCACTGCAGTTTATTTCTCCAAAGACATCAGAGCAGACTTTCTGTGTTACACAAAATCCAAGAAAGCCAGGATGGCTCTGAAAGGGATAAGAATAATAATTAAAGTTGCATCTTTACACAGAGTATGAGCCAGATGCTTTCCAAAGGGGCTTTTATGGGATCTGAATATTCCAAGACAAAGGAAGTAACAGAGCATTAAATAAGTGGATAAGGAGTTAAATGGCCTTACACAAAACTGATCTTTAGGAGATTTGGTTGAGGGAGATTGCTGATTCTTGTGAAGAATTCAGGAGTTTATTCATTTTCAATCTACTTTTTCTGTAGGCAGGAAGAATTAGATATTTTTTCCTTCTTTTATGCTTCCTCTCCACTCTGTATTCCTTCCTTACTGCCAGACCAAGCATAGCAATGAGAATTTTATCTCACATAAGTGGACAAAAGTCTACCATGACTTTCCCTTCTACTGCTTAATTTGATCTTGTTTGTATTCTTAAAAAGACAAAATAATGTGTCTGCACAGAAGAAGGCCAGGGAGTAAGCAACTTCTATTTCAAGGTTCTTATTCCCCATATGGAGTCCAT
>JAWWMP010000093.1:811229-829658 GCA_035047865.1 Dendrocincla tyrannina
TGCCAAAGTGCACAACTATACTGGAAAGAATGGAGTTTGCTTGGTCAATAAAATGCAAGTGAAAATGTCTGAAAAGTCGTTTCATACCTGCAATAAATGTCATGTAGAAGTGTAATTGTTAACTATAGCAACTCATTTTTGAGGAGAATTTGTTTCCCCACATTTGACTGCATCTACTTCCTTCATTTTATCCATTAGCCCTGCAAAAGCCCCCATTTTGCAGCACTTGATGTGAATTGGGAAAGCCATACAAGTGGTGCTGCCTCAGCAGGAAACCCCCTCCTTGCTGAGGGACCGTCAATTATTTGCAGGGAAACTAAAACAGAGGAATAAATATTACATGCTGATGGATATTTGTCAGAAAATATAGGAGTACTTTCAACAGAGCTTGTCAGACACAATACTTTCAATACATCTGCATTTTCTATGGCAAAGGGAATAGAGTTCTCCAGCTGCTCCCCTGGCAAGACTAAAGTTTTGTCTCATAAATTTAAATTATAAATGACATAATGGTGGAACTGGAAATGGATTGCACCTTTAGAGATAAATCCAGCAAAAAAACCCTGCACATTCAAGAAAAGGAAGAAATGAAAAGTTTCTGACCTGCTGCAGATCTTCTGTTTGTTGTGATATTCTCTCCAACTCAACACTTTGTAAAGCAATTTGTTTCCTTTTTCATTTCCCTCCACCTCCATTGAAAGTGATGAACACTTTTGTGAAGCTCACAGGGAGTGTTAGGTTGCAAACATAACAAAGAGTTTGCCAGTGCCTGAGAGTCCTAACTGGCAATATTTCCAGATGTGTCAGCATTTAAGTATTATTGCAGTGTTATCATATCATGGCATAAAAAAATAACATAGAACCAGTTATGCCAAAAGCTGAATGTTTGACTGAAAGCACACACCAAGTATCCATAGGTACATTTGGGTTCTTTGCCAAAACATCGTTTTAATATGAACCATTCAATGGTTCTTCAACTAACTCATGAGAAAATCTACTTTTGAATTGAAAGCAATAAGTCAAAAAGCACTGGCAGGTTTCCTGCATCTGATCCTGATGAGGAATAAAGAGGAAATTGTTTGGTAAACTGCAGTACCTTGGGATGAATTGACAGCCCTGGAAAAGAGACAATCTCAAGTCTGGAGCCTGGAGAAGGTTCTGGGTTTTTTTCCACACACTGAACTTGTCACTTTAGTAAAGCGTGCAGAATTCCTCAACAAATTTATCAACCTGTGTCAATGATAAAGGAAAGCCTTGTAAGTGGAAACAGAGGAAACAGCATAATGAGAGAGTTTTGCTCAGGAAGGGGATCGTCTGTCTCCATTTTGAACTACATGAAAATTATATCTAAATGATCAATATAGGAAATTGGAGAAAAGCTGTTGTGTACTGTATCACTGAACATTAAACATTTGAGGGCATATAAAACATGACATGGTACTGGAAATTAAAACTGAAGTTGAACAAAATGAAAAATACACATGCTTCAGACTAAATTCAGCTCCATAGAACTGTCTTACCACATGAATATGGTAGATGCAATGAATAGGAATTTATTTCTATGACTGTTATTAAGTAGAGTTTTTCTTTCCAATAATCCAGCATAAATTCATCCAGCTGCACCCTGACACATATCAGCGCTTGGGTGAAGGTAGAAGTAACACTTGGTCATTTCTCAGAACTCTTTGATCTTTTGCATCCTCTGAACTTTATTGCACTGCACAGTTTGCTAGCAACTGCTGCAATGCTCTAAGCAGCAGCTCATGACCAAGTGGCAGCAACATGTAGAACCAAGAATCTGTGCCCAATGACTTAAACTGCAGAAACAGACACAGAAAACATTAGAAACAGAGATGAGCGTTCACAGGAAACAAGTAGGTTTTTGTTTCTTTATATCCAGGCCTGGTCAACTGGGGCATGATGAATGAGATTTCAAAACAAAACCCTTGGAAATAAGTGCTATGCACTAATGATGCCATATATAAAGACTTACAGCAAAGATGACAGCAGAAATTTGTCTTTTGAAAACTTCTCCCTCCTCTCTGTGTTTTCTGTCTGTCTCTCCCCAGAGTGACAATTAGATGTTCTCAATTTTTGCTGCAGCCTCCCAGCAGGTACACAGGGAATCAAAACCCTTGCATTCTTAAAATGGAACTAATCCAGCTTAGAAAATCTTAGGACCATAGACAGGTTTGGGTTGGTAATGACCTTACAAATGGTCTAGTTCCAAACCCACCACTTTGGACAGGGATGTGACCCACTAGATCAGGTTGCTGCCATAAGTATCTGCTCCATGATCTTCCCAGGGACAGAGGGGAGGCTTACTGGTCTGTAACATGATGTGGATCCAGCAAGGTGACATACCAGTGATCCCTAAAGTCTCTGCTATGCCATTTGTTAGGTTGTTTGCAAATAGATAAACTTTCAAAATAGATCAAGTTTAATTGAGACTACCTAGCATGCTTCAACTGCCTGAATAGACAGAATCTGTCTCACAGCAAGGTTTCTGATTAATACAAAACCTGTTTTCAAAAAATATTTTAAATTCTCACTTGGAATTTTTCTGCTTCTACAAATATTTCTGCAGTCAAACTTATTTGCTAGAATGTAAGTGAAAAGTAGACAAAAAAAGTGAGTACAAACACATTAAATGTGGTTTAACTTAGAATTTCATAATTTAAGAAAAAAAAAAAGAAGAGGTATAGCAGTTTTGTACAGCTCTTGCCTGGAAATGTCTGTTAGAGCATCAGAACTAAATCCAGAAAGTTACACACAGCTGATAGCAGTGTGTCTAACACCTGACCTTTCAAGATAAACACTGAAAAAAGCAAGGACTATAAAGGACCAAGTTTTATAAGCATTATGAGACCTAATGCTGCAATTAGGCACATGGACTTGAGTTTTTAGGGGAATTTTGAACATATCTATCTGAATGGCTTGAGATGGATCCCACCTGCCTCAGGCACCAGCCAGTTCCAGTCTGGGACACCATATAGCTGCAACAGGAGCTCTGCCAGACACTTACTTTGAACAGACTAAGATACTAATTCATCGAGCTTTCAGATCTAAAATTATTTGCATACCAAACACTCCACTGCCAACAGAAAGTATACCTCTATAGAACCTCAAATCTCTGCAAGCCAAATGGAAATCTGAAACTGATTTCCTTACAGCCTAGGTAAATACTGCGCACTGAGCTGTCACAACTGTGTTTTGAAAAGACTAATTCCTGCTCATTTTTTGGAAGAAATTCACATCTGACTCCAGAGTGGTGAATCCTAAAGAGAAATAACAGCATCCCTCTGGTGTAAGACTTTGATCTCTCCACTGTGTCAAACCAGCAGTAAGTCTCCACATGACAATAGAGGGTTTCACGTTCTCCAAAGAAACTTACAGTNNNNTTACAGTTATTAAATGAGCAACTCCTTTCACAATTTATCTTCAAATATGTGCCCACCTAATGCGCCTGTACAAGAGCTTCAACTGGTTCAGCCTGTTTTGTCTGTCCATTGGCTTCTGCAGAGTTAGGCTGAAATGTGAGGGCTGAAAGGAAGAATATGTTACCCTGCTAAACTCAAGGGCTCCAAAAGCTGTTACATTTCCTCATAGCCACATTCATCTTCAGACTTTGTCTTAAAAACCAGAAAGCTCGCAGTGGTTTCTGACATGCCACCACAGCAGAAGCCTTAGAAACAGACTGTGCTCAAACTAAAACCCCCCAATCACATCCCTAAACCAGCATGGTGCTGACAAAAACAGGAATAAGTCACTGGGCTCTCCAAAGTGGGAAAACACATTTCAAACCCCTTAGAAAACCACAAGTCAGAGAGGGAAGTGGGCTGCTGGCCTATATGAGAAGTCATTTGCACCTGGCAGAGGAGGAAGACCTAAAGAGTCATTAAAGTCTGATGTATGGAAGTGTTTTTTGTCTTACAAATGGGAGTGAAGATTGGAGTTTTGTCAGCTATGCCATAAACTGTGAATCACAAGTTCCTGGTGTGTGCAGCTGTGCCGGGGCACTGATCAGCAGCAGTGCCTTCACCAGCATATGCTCCTCTTCTCCTGGCTAGATTGCTAAACGTGATTAAAACTAGTTTTAACACCTCTTCTTTTCCCCCTCTTCCACCATTTTCTTCCTGTTGTGTCCTACTGTGTAGTGTAAGACAAGTAGTTTAAGACGGAAAACAAGAAAGACACTGCAGGGAAATTTTGCTGGCTCATTAGGCTATTTTCTGACTCTCTCCCTTGAACATTTTACGGTCACTGTAACTCTTAAAATAAGGAGAATTACTATGTACAGATGAAGCCTAAGTGTTTCTTAGAATTTCTTAATACTTTAGTGTTATAGAAACACAGCGGTAACTAGAAAAACCCTGGACATAATCATTATGACTTTTCAATGGCTATTTTATCTCTGATTTTGGTTTACTGCATAGAGGGTCTGTACTTTGACAATAGATGAAGAATTTTAATAGTTTGAGTATACACAGGTTACATTGACTGCTTGTGATGTACTGTGCTATGCAGTGCATAGTTTCCAGCAGATGCATTTATGATCCCAGTTGTGCCATACATATTGTCTATTATAAGTAATGTCCCTAGTCCATGGTAAGCTTTTTCACTGAATGAGCAGCAGCCTGAGGGCTGCTCTTCATACAAATTTACTTCCTGCCTTAAGATTGTTCTGTAGACCAGATGAACATTTCAGTGGAAAAATACACTGACCTGCTTATGTTCTAGGACACCTCTTTATTGCACTGTTTAAGGAGTTCATTAGCTAGATAAAGAAATGTAACACTGAATTTTCAAGTAGGGGAAAAAAGAATACTTGTTAAGAAAAATGAAATAATTTTCAAACAGCTTGGAGATTTAGGATGATGGATTTATTTTGCTAATAAATAGATATTTAAAAAGCACAAAATGGGGCACAGTTTTGTGTATGTTGTATAAAACGTGTGTATTTCCACTGGGAAATGCAACTAATAGAAATACCGTTGTTTCTTAAATTAACATAATCTCTGGTTAGGGTGTTTGTAGAAACTTCTTAAAGTAAGGAACAATGCAAAAAGTTTTAAGGATGTGAAGTGAAAAGTAGTATATCCACTTGAATCTACAGAGATGATCCACATGCACACAGCTGAACTTGGAATGAATCCAGCACACAGGGGTTAACCCCCCTACCCTCAGAAAAAATGTCATGGGATCTTTTCACAGGAGTAAATTGCAGACGGCAAAACAGTTACCTTAACTAGTTCCTGATGTGCTGTATAACACAACGTTCAAATCTCTATCTGTGGTGTCTGCAAGTACTGTTCAAGAAATGAAGGTTTCAGTGCAAAAATAAATATGATGTAGATCTGTGACAGTGCCACAGAGTGATTTTCATCATGTAATGGTCCCAGGCATTTAATTTGAAAGGTTCTTCAAGCTTGTGTAAATCCCACATAATAGCCTAATCTGAAGGTCTAGGAGAGTACACTGACATAATTTTTAATATTATCATGTTGCACTCTAAATATACTTCTGAAAGTATTGTTCTCTTGTCACACCGGGTTGCTATTCATTGTTAGAGAACATCCATGTACGACCCCAGACATGACTGCATTTTCAAAGAATGAAATACTTTTAATACAGCAGTATATATAGTACAAAGGCTTGGATAACCACATGGTATGTCTATTGCATGCCGCAAAACATTATTGGCCCATGAAGCTGAAAAACAATTTTGTGTGCAAGTCTCTTTCCTCGGGGTTTCTTTTTTAGTGGAGTCACAGCTCCCTACATTCTGGACTGTTTGATTAAGCTGGGGAAGAGCAGCAACAATGTTCCCACAAAGCTATCTAGTGGCAAACTCATCATGACCAATATTAACTACTACTAATCTACCAGAGTCACTAGAGAGTAAAAAAAATCAAGTTGACGGGTAGCAGTTACAACCTAACTAGGCTGAAGAATTAGGCAACCTGAGAAATCCCTCACCACCTTAGCCCAGAGCAGGAAACAGTTTAAGGAGTAGTAAAGAAATATTTTGCTTTTAAGGTGGGGAAAAGAAGAGCCCAGAAGTGAGGTCTTCAGCTGAGGAAGGAACATCATCCTGATAGAAAAGGAACAAAATAGAGCAAAGGACGAAAAGGGGTTTGATAAGAACAAGCAGGGGAAAAAGACTCAAGTGGAGGAGAAAAAGAATCTGTAGGAAGAAAGAAAATGTGAGAATTTTCTTGAATAGAAAAATAACAGAAAAATTCCAGCTTGACCCCTTTCATGTGTCTTGATGCTATCTTTAAAAATACACACTGCTTATTTGATTACCATATTTCTAGCAATGTCTTCCTATTTATTTGGGTCTAATGCAGTCATTCTGACAAATCTCAGAGAGGTAATAACAAGAAAGTGAGTATTTTTTTACAGTTGCAGAAGAGGTTAAAGAAAATAACCTTAGTGTCCCCACAATAACTACCTTTTATTTATTGGGTTTTTTTGGGCTGTTTCTCTTCTATTTCTTCTAAGTTTCAAAGATGCAAATAGTAGAGGAAGGAACAACCTACATTCACAATACCAATACCTTTCATTGTGATAAAATATATTTCTGCAAATGTACATTTATTTGAAACACAATTTGAAGAATCCTGCTGATACTTGGCTAAAATTATCTCTGGTATAATTCTACTGAATTAAAAGAGGCTGCAGAGGGATGGAATGAATTTGCCTCCTGGTACTGGTGAAAAATAAAAGAGTTTTATGTCAAGATGTTTTTTATGAACTTGAATCCAGTTTCTAATCATCCAGATTGCCCTGTACAATAAACTCTTGATTATGACTGCTGGCGTTAACAGTAATAAGACAAGATGATGTGCAGCACAATTTTCTTCATTCAGCTTTTTATTCTCCCACTGCTCCTTAAAAGTCTCTATATCTTTCTGTTGGTTTTGCTTAAAAGTCATGTAAAATTAGATATTATCAATCAAGTCACACATTCTCAAATGCAAAAACATTATTTTGTTGATTGCCATGTTGCTTTGTGGGATGAATCGGTGCAGTTCCACTCCTTGTTAGGGAAAGTTGCCTCTGCCGTGCTCATGTAACTTTGTGCTGAACTAAGAGCACAAGAGAAAGCATAGACTTTAGTTTAAAGCAAAGCTGTGGAGACTGATCAAAGATACTTACCTGCCTTCTTTCCACTCTGTATCCTTAGCCGTGTGCACTTCTCTCCACTAACACTAATTAAACTAAGGAGAAAAAAAAAATTGGATGTTTGCACTCAGACAAAATTATTTCAAGAGAAAGCTGCTTGCTGGAAAAGATAATCAACAAAAGGCTTTTGTTTTGAAATCACAGCTTAGCTTTCCTCTGGCTTCCTTGTTTAGGCTCAGGTTTTGGAAACCTTGTGCCCCTCATTCTGCTTCATTTGTCAGTATCAAGACTTCACTGTAGGCATAAGAATTCAAACCTAGAAGCTGCAGTGTAAATCCTAGGACTTGCATTCTAGAACAGCATAGCTAATGGAGTGACTCTTGCAAAATAAAATATGTAGGATTTCAGACACTGGGGAGTTTTTGCTCTCTATTTCAAGCATCTTTCTAATGCCTTTACTCAATCAGTTAAGTGACATTCTTCATTGGCTGTCTGCGATGTTCATCCAAAGTTTTTGTTTAGTTTTATTCAAAAATATTCCATTTCTGTAATACCAGAGACATTTATGTGGCTGATATTTTAAGTGGATACGTGGAAAGACTTCTTCTCTTCCAAAGCACAATATTAAAGCACCATAATTCTCTTCAGTAACAAAACAGGCTAAAGACAGAGGCACAGTTTACCGAGTACTAAGTACAGGCAAGAGGATCAGATGGAAAAAATAAAATAATAATAACAAAAAATAAATGGGATGAGCCCAAGATCTGTAGCAGTTTGTGGTAGCTAAAAGAATGTCTGTACCACTGTGAGATGTGGTATGAACAGAGCTCTGTCAAGGATACAGCTGTTATGAGGGAACATAACATCTATGTCTCTAAGGAAAATCAGTTAGCAGACCAATGCATGTGGGTCTTTTTGATTTTTGGAAAAAGGAAAGCAAGATCCTTCACAGAGATTAGTCTTCCAGCTGGTGAGTATAAATTGCAAGGAAGTACAAATCATTTGTCCAACCTATGTTACCTCTCTCCATGATGCAGATCTGTTGGTGTCACAAAGTGCCAAAGTCCATTTACGGGACCCTTAAACTACCTAACATATTCTAGGATCTAAAGAGGGTCATGACTCACCTGGCCATCTGACTGAGGCAGATTTCCACCCATTTCCAGGGTCAGAGTTCTGTCCAAGCTGAAGAGCAAACAGTAATAGGGGTTTCCAATGGCCTCAGGCTGATGGAATGGGGTCAGGAGAAGCAGCCACTACCTCTGCATTTGTGTGACTCTAAGACAGACCTGGTCCAAGCCAGTTCTCAAACTAATTCTTCACTTCAATCTTTGGGAAGATATAAGCAGCTTACAAAGGAGTATTTTTTAAATGTACGTAAAAAAATGTTTTTGCTATATACAGAGGAGCCAATCTTCCCCAAGACAAAAGTATTGACTACATGGCAAAGTAGCCCAGTTTCTAGCAATTTTCATGTCACAACAGAGCCCAGAGTAGTTTAAAGCAGTGTAAATGCCTCTGTAAGTTTCTGAAATTTTTGACCTTATGTATGCTGTTTTGCAGAGGAGGCACAGATTTGATTCTCAGCTGCCCATGAGCTGTGGGCTCCCTTCAAAAACATCTTTCTGTAAAGGATTGCAGACAGTTATTGCAACACTCCCTTTCAGTAAGTGACCTCATGCACATGGCATTTTATCTTCAGAGCTAACTAACTGCTCATGTCTGATACAAAACTTGCTGCACAAACAGTCCTCTGACAGCAACACTTTAGAAGCAGAAGAAGGCACTGAATCACATGGCTGTTTTTCAAGGCAGCTTCTTTGCTTCATTTACTTCCTTGCCTGAGTCTTCTTTTTCAGAGCTGTAGATAGCGCTCATCACTGAGTTGCCCAAAGATACTGTTTGACACTGATGGAGACCAAGAGCAAAAGCAAAACTACCCACCAAACCACAGATTCAGGCATGTCTCAGTTATGAGCTGGGTGTATTGACCTCCTGGTTGCGTCCAACAGCCTCACTGTGTATCCTCCATGACAGCTTTTGTCAGCATTTTCTCTGCCTTACTCCCTTAGTAAAAGGCCTTTGCTAAATCTCTTTTTACTGCCTGCCACATTTTTCATGGCAAGTTGCCACTTTTTAAGGATCTTATACCAGCCTTGCAGAATGGAACTAATGCTTATGGATTTCACACAGTTTGGCACAGAAATGTAGAATTTGTGCATCTGGATAGTCCCAGTGAAACTTCAAACCTCAATAGAAGGAATCATCATCCACTGCAGTCGTTACAGCACCTGAACGATAACTATTGCTCCTTATTTGGCATTGTCCCACAAGCCAGAGACATAGCAGTGCTTACGTACCCTACACAAACCAACTGAAATAGGCACAAAGCAAAGAATATGCTGTGTCCTGCTCTAACTGAACCACCCCAGAAGCTGGGAAGAATATTTTAACCACCTTAGGAGTAATATGACCATGGGTGTCTGCTTAAATGACATGTAACTGCATCATATCACAGATCAGAATTGGGACTTACTCTGTGTGTATAACATGTTTATTTAAACAAGTATACATACAGAGACCTCACGTGTACAGAATATTTACATGCTTCTGTATGTGCTGGTTTGTGTGTCAACACATACTCAGTGTCCACGTGAAGGCCATTGAGGAGTGGTGTTCCTCAAGGGTTGGGAGTGGAATGAGTGCTGTTTGATGCTCTTGTCAGCAACAGGGACAGTGAGATTGAGTGCACACTCAGCAAGTTTGAAAATGACACCAAGCTGAGTGTTAGTACAAGGGGAAAGGGCTTTAAACTGCCAGAGTACACGTTTAAAACAGATATTGTGAAGAAATTCCTCCCATGAGGGTGATGAGGTACTGACACAAGTTACCCAGAGAAGCTGTGGGTACTCCATTCCTGAAAGTGTTCAAGTCCAGTTTGGATGGGGTTTTGAGCAAATGGGTTTGGTGAAAGTTGTTCCTGGCCATGGCAGGGGACAGGTCCTGGGATGATATTTAAGATCCCACCTAACTCAAACTGTTCTGTAATTCTATGATTCTGTGATTACACATATACATACAGATTTTATAGACAGATATAGTACATATACATACAAATGCATGTCAGTATTTAGATATATTTCCATGTATTTTTTCATATATACACTATAATTTTACTGGTCAATGGCAAGGGATTTTCGTTAAGGAAAATTTTCCTAAGAAAATCCAGCTTAAGGATTGTATTTTCTTAAGGGAAAGGTAAGAAAATATTTAGCAAAATATATGGGGTATTTTTAAAAGCATAAGAGAAACACTGTTTCAGAACCAAAAATGAAGACTTGTAACTTGAGAAATACAAGAAGAAAAAGAATTAACTTCAAAGCAGACTAATCACAAGCAAACTATGATTTTTACTTTGCGTCTTTCCCCCTTGTTCCCAAAATATTATTAATGCATAGAAACTCCTAGGGAACAGACTAATGGCTGTAGGGCTCACAGAATCATAGGACAGAGTGTGAGACATTAACACTATAGCCTTCACGCTGAGGGTGGTGGTTGTGTGAAATGTCTAAGAGCTTAAACATGTTAACATTACTAAAATACGCCACAACCACTCTCCCACTCAAACACAGTACACTTCTCCTCTAAGAGTACTCATCCTGTTGCTGACTCAGATGGTAGAGAAGGAAAAGATGGCCATAGGGTCCAGGAGTGACCTGACTCGAAGAATGAGGAGATGCATGATGTTTAATGGAAAAAAAAATGCAGTTGGGTTACTGTTTGCACTGCCTTTGCCTCCATTTTCACCCTCTAAGACCAGGACATAAATTCTAAGGGCATCAGTCCCACTGAGGATCCCATCCCACAGACCTTCTCCCCTTCTGCAATGAGAAGGGCTGGTCCCTGGGGCTGGTTAAGGACGATAGATGTCACTTCAGCAGTTTGGATGGTGTTATCTTGGCTTACATGAGGCCTGGACCATCTCAAGTACAAGAATTTTGCTTTCATGAGACACTCCATGTCACTTTTAAAACACTGCTGAGAGCACACAAGGTACTCTGTGCCATTTACAGTACAGGACTGTGCTTTATATTTTATTTCTTCTGTATAATTTTAACTGCCTGAAGTAAATTTATTGATATTCTGAAAGTTGTTCTGTTAATATCGTCTTTACTTCCTGTTATCTGAATGTTTTAAGCTTCTTTATTTGAAGGAAGGTCCTGCACCTCTTCCCATTGTCGTAGTGAGCACAAAGTCCGGTCATTGTTGCAAGTGCAGATTTTTCTTTAAGGAGGTAAATCTGTCTCTTCTGTAAACACAGCCATTCAGAATGAGGTACAGCAGACCTTTGCAGAGGCAAGTTTTTGTGGTACAATGTGTGTGGCAATGGCCTTCCCCTGGCATCTGATACCACGGGAGCTTGGCACAGTGGAAAGACATAGCAACCAAGCAGCCAACCTGCTGCCTGCTGTTCTCTTCCCTTCCCTACCTTCATGTCCTTGTGGCCAAACCTCTTTGCGAAATGGAAGAACTTCACTAGTTTTCAAAAATGTTTTAGTATGTTCACTCATTTAAGGATTAGCCTTGTTAAAGAAGACACATCTGACTCTTCCTGAAATCAGGAGGCAAAGCAAGACTTTGACACAACAAGGGTTAATATGAGGAGAGAAAGTTGTCATCAACCTTTCTAGTGCTTCCACGTGGATGACTATATGACATGCCACAGGAGACACCCTTGTTTAATAACATTTAGTTTTTATTTGCAGGAACAGTCACACTCTGCAGTCATTGGTTTTCTTGTGGCTTTCATGCTGAGCCTGTAAGAACAGAATGTTCAAGAGCTGTCCCATAGGGTGGCATGCTGTCTATTGTTCAGACAATTGGCTTCAAGCACTGGCTGGCTTTCACTTTTTTGCTTTGAGCTGGTTATGGCTGAAACTTGCATCAGTTGTTGGTTTGGGGTGGAGAAAACGGGTCCCAGTGAAGGGTAGATCCACAAAGAGGCTTCCTTTCATTACATGAATTTGACACATCTGCTGGAGTTAGATTTCTTTGTGTACTAAGGGCATTATGGTTCAAATTAGGGGATATTTTAAGATCATAAGAATAGAATTCCCTTCTAATGCAGTGGTGTATATTTTTTGTTTCATTATAATTCTTATTTATTTTAACACATTTGTAATTTGTCCAGATCTTAGGTTAATATGCCTGTTTATGTGTTTATTCTGGATGGTTTTTATGTGCAGATTTACCAGTAAAACTGATTAAGCTAGTTTTCATGTATCCAAGTCTATTAGAAGCATTCACAAATACAACTGAATGGTGAGGCAAAAGTTGTCTGCATTAAACAAAACAGAATGAAAAAAATAATGGAAGTGAGCAGATTGATTTCATTTACTCCTAATTTTTTTTTTTTTTAACTTTCTTTCTCTCCCTGTGAGGGGTCTCTTACTCCTTTCCATGCATCTGTCCAAGTACAAAGAGAAGTTGCTATGTTGTAACAGGAATTCATGTAGAAAATCTATTCTTTATCCTAGGTAAGCAGATAAATAAAGCACCCAGACTTCATCAAGTTACATAAGGATAAAACCTGATAGTAATGGTTATTAATTACTTTCTGACCCCTGCAGGTGACAAAAGATTGATGGTCTCTGCAATTTTATCCTAGTCATTGTAGATCTGTTTATCAGGAGTCTCAGTGGATATTCTCTGCCTTGTCTAAGCTGTCTGCCATTGTCTGTAAACTAGGTTCAGCTTACAGAATATTTGGTTTACACAGCATGGAAAAGAGAATTATTCCACAAAACTATTCGTTATGTATACCACATTTGGCAGAATTCAAGGATTATGAATGGCTCTCTGCATTGCAGTGTTCAAAGTGTTTAGTATTCTCTAATTTTGAAAAAGGAATCGTTAAAAATAATGAAGCTCACATACAAACTAGTTAATAAATGCACTAAAATACCAGTCATTCCTAAAGAGACACACACAGACTACCCCACTACCTCAAAACAAACCTTCAAAACCCAGGCCCCACCCTTCCCAACTGAAAGCAGCACTTTTTTGTCCATTTTTTTCCCATTATATTCATTGAATCAAATGCTGGTTGGTGTCAGATCTGAACATCTTCAAAGATTTGGTTCAAGGAAAGCTTGCACCCACAACTGTAACAAGTAAAAATATGGATGATTTCACTAACACCTGCTGGAATCTGCATGGCAGAGGAGCGTTTGCAAACTTGAACAGTATTTTGCCTCTTTCTAAGCAAGATCACATAGTCTTCTCTAATTATGTAGTGGCTTTCTAGGTTAATTTATTCTTTTCAGGAAGGCTTTTGTGGAATACATGGGGGTGATGGCATCCTTGCCCCACAGAACTCCAGTGTAGCATACCCAGAGGCAAGGCACGCAGGTTTGGGGAGCCTTCTATGAGCAGGACTATTAAGTACACGCTCTATTTGAGCAGGCATGCACCCTGGATCTCTTTTCTCTCAACTCATTATTAATGGAGTCTGTGTGTTGGGATGGGGGGACTGACTGAAATTACAAATGAGCTAATTTTCTTTTGCAACTCAACACCAAGAACAGAGAAGTTTGTAGCACTTTTTTCTTCCCAGGCAGACTCCACACCCCAAGGAGCATTTTTAAGGGTTGCCCCCCTCTCCATGCTCTTTCTGTATCTGTCCTAGTTCAAAATTTCAACAGCACTACTGTGGAGGGAAATACTTGCTAAATAAAATGTGATGCCTGGAAGAGAAAGAATTATCCAAATCTAATTATTAGACACTGCAAGCTTTTTGAGAGTCAGAGATTCCTACTGAGATGGCAGAATGCCTCATAAGTAATGCAGCAGGCAGGTTTTATTTCATTTCTAGGAGACTATTAATTTGTGGATACAAAGAACCTTTGATAAGTATGCACATGAGGAAAAACTACCATCATTTCAGCGTCACTATCAATTCCCAGTTAGCGAGTACTGCTGATACACCACACTGCACAAGATACATAGTGTGCTCAGCTTGCAACTGGTGTAACCAGGGAGTAAATAGTCTGCTGATTAGTGCATGTCACCAAATACACAGAAGATGACAATGATAGGAAACATATTTAACCCAAAATTATTCATAGATATTTTTCCACAGTATTTGAGGAGAAGAGGAGCATCATGGCACAGTGAACTTACAGACACCGCCCTGTTGACATCGGTAGTCTCAGATAACATCTTTTGAGGGTAATGATACAAAATCATTGTTGAATATCTTTTAATAGTGGCAACCAGACTATGACTTACATTCAGCAAAGCCCCGTATACCTTGATACGAATTAACTAATTTAACATTTTAAGGCAGTTCTTTTTAGCCTTTTAGTCAATTTTGGCTTGAATCTTATGCTTCTAACTGGTCAATGGAAAGACAGCATGTTCATGTTCTCATGCATAGGAATGTGTAAAGGTTTGATGACTGCACTGCAGTTACTTTAATTGATTTGGAAATCTTTGGTTTCACTACTAAAAAAAAGTTTACTTTTGCAGCTGGTGCCATCTGAACTCAATTATTGCAATCAATTCTGTTTATTCTGATCTGACATTTTATCCAGTTCCACCTTCCTCTTGTAATATTCTTTCAGTACTGGTATTGCACTGTTAAGAGGGGACTTGCAGTGGACTTACTGGTTTGTGGTTTTGTGTTGTCTTATTTCACCTGTTTTAGATATTTTGAAAAAAGTCTCATGGTCTACTCTGACATCCACTACAGCGGTAGGCTAACAGGACACAGTGATTGCTGGTACTGCTATACAAAGGAAAGAATTAATGGCTGTTGTTATTGTCTCTTGAGGAAACAAAACAGGGTCAAAATCTAGATTATATATGCAGTACTCAGTTACACAAATTTCATAGGGATAGAGGAGTGGGGGTGAAGCCTCCCTTCTCCCTCCTCACCGCCCTCACTCCAGAGCATGCAGTTTGAACTTGCTCCTTCAGCAATGATGGAAAATGCCCAGCTGCCCTGAATGTTCCAGCTCAGGGCAGAACTTACATCATGTGAGATGGTATGGTCATCTGCTAGACAGAAATCCATAGGAAACCAGGCCATATTTGTTCCCAGAGCTGCTCATCCTGCATTCAGATGCTGTCTTTAAGATATTTGGATTCCAATTCACCCTCTTCTGGTGAGAGCTTTTGGATACTGAAGGAGTTTTGGAAGAACCCTTGACACTGTGGTAGAGATGCCTAACAATATACTTCTAGTTCACACTAATATTGATAAATTGCAATATTCGGTACAATTTCATGGCACTACTTGGAGTTAAAGTGCTCTCAATAACATAAAAATTACCAAAGTGCACTTTCACAGAATGTATTAGTAATAATTTTTCAGTAAATTAATATGGAGAATGTAAAGGAAAGCAGATTGTTTCCTATATCAACAGTTCACTGAGAAGATTGTCTTAATTACAAGGCTCTCACATCTTTTTATATTAGGTGTCTTGTTGAGGTTGAAAAGCCATTAATGTCTCAATGTCTTGCAAAGCTTTCTCTACAATTGTATAACAGCTACTTAGCAGTTATATGAAGCATACCATTTAAACAAAATTTAAGTCCACAATTACTCTGTTAATAAAATGTAAATTTAAAAATACATGCAACCATCATGAAGATGGAACATTTAATTCTCACTTAGCTTCCCACAGAATGAAGGGTTACTTTGGTAAAAGAGATAAGAAGACGGCAGTAATTGCTCTTATCTGCTGTTTCGTGGGTGAAAATAATTTCTGAGACTTTGAATTCTGAGGCCTAAATCAAGTGTTCATTTTACCTAGCTATAACTTCCCTAGAACATTAGAAGGAACAATTAGCATAGATCTACCTGTGCATCTCAAGTTATGGTTAATGCATGGGAATGGTGTGCTTAATTTCACTGCTTCGAAAATATATTCCCTAGAGAATGAAAGAAAGACTTTGGAGTTCTCAGTAACAGTAAAAAAAAAGAAGAGTACGATTTATTTACTTTTCTTTTATGATAACCTGGTTCTTTTTGGTCCTAATACTCTGCAATGAGTATTTAAAAAATTATTAAAAAAAAAAGTACAAAACCCCCATAAACATGACAAAGGCAACTTCTGCTCACTCTGGGACTCAGTAGAAATACTGGTCCAGTGTGTCTAGTCAGGAGACAGAGGAGACAGTGGCTTTCTTCTGACAAAACTACTCTTTGATAACCATGTTAAGCCATAAGCCTTCCTGAGACCATCACTATTATGAACAGGAAGAAGAATAAATGAGCAGGTCCAGGAGAAGCAGAAATGCCAGTCATCAATTAACACAAGTCTTCTGTTGCTGGAACAGAGAAGTGGTTGCAGAAGGCAAAAGTAGCTATATAAAAATGTAGATAGGTAACATCAACAGAAAATAAAGGTCCAGTACTGCCAGGATTAGTTGTTGGGAACCAGTAAGCAATATGATAAAAAGAGGTAGCTTTCACCACTCCTGAACCCCACACTGACATTAGGGAACATTCCTTAAGAGGGAGACTGGCATAGAATTTCCAGACAAAGATAGATATAACAAAAAAGGGAATTTGAAGTGTTAAGTCTCAGGGAACAAGGTCACTCTTATTACCCAGAATTAGTGGACTTTCTCATTCCAGACCCATCCAATGCCAAGGGTAACTAGCCAAAGTCAAGAGTACAAATATTTTAGCAGCTGCCTGAAAATTTTAGCCATAGGTATCTGTTAATTCCCTTCAGAGAGGCTGCTTAGAAACTGGTGATTTGAATGGTGATTTGAATATTTGTTATTATATTTGAACAGCACACAAATTAGAAGTAATTTCCCCATATTGGGACAGAACTTGCTCCCTGTATTCCTTTTCTAGTATAGGTCCCTATTGAAATAATGCTTCTCTTACAAGGTGCACAGTCCAGATCAGAAAAACATTTAGGAACATGTAAGCACCTGACTTCTGTCATGCTCTTTAAAAGGATTTAGAAACCTAAATCGTAATTGTTTTGGTCCTACATGGTGTGACTGGGAAATGGTGAAGCTGAGCAAGCTACTCATGCAGCCAAAGGATCTTCATTTTAACTCCAGCCCTGCCTTTATTGTAGTCTGACATTGCCTATAAAGATCAAGTCAGTCATCTCCTACGGAATTCACACCTCAAATATTGAAGAAGGATCTTGTTTTCAGCATCCTACTTCTTGAGATTTTACAATGAGGGGTAGTTTCTATTATCTTCCCCTGTTGATCAGTAAATTATTACATTCTGTCTCCTAACAAACTTGTCAGAATATCAAACAAAACATGAACTTTTATGCAAATGGTTTCATTCGTACTTACCATTTTAAATGTTCACTATCCACTCAGAAGGAGATTGTATCTAGCAAGGAGAGCTGCTGTGTTTTTGTAATATCTTATTTTTTACCATTAAAAGCTACATAAACATAATTTCATAAAAATAAATTTTAAAGAAGTGTTAAACTCTATTATTTCCTGTGTTGTCTGTATTATGAACCTCATCCACAAAGAAATTAGGCAATGTTACTTATTATGCACCACCATAGTCTATATTCTAGATCAGGGTAAACTCAGTGGGAAGAAAAGGATTGACTGAACATTGTATGTGGAAAAAATAGAAACAGTGAAAACAAAAAGTTTACTGCAGTAGCTGGTCTGCAGTAACTTACAAATTACTAACAACTTATGTAAGTTTTACATGTCTATTCCATCTGTTATTCATTAAAAAAACACGTTACTATGGTAACTGCCACATGCCATGGTATTTATGCTGCTTCTGATGTACAAAGCATAGTTTGTGTAGGAGTGTGTGTATGTATATGATGTGGCAGCTGTCGTCTCTGCCATTTTGTTGCTGCTCCAGAAAAAAATAAAGCAAGTAGTGGCTATGAATACTCATTTGAGTAACGATACTCACGCCCATTTGACTAAGGGCCCACACAAACCTCCACATGGTTATCATCTGACCAACCCACACACGGGGTGTTCTCACAAGGGGGCAGAGCTGGGTGGGCTACCTTTAAATATAACACCACTATCTGTCACTGAATTAATAGGCTGGGAGGCAAAAAGATACCCATATTTTTAGTGACACACAAAACACAAAGGCTTTCAGAATGACCCTTTTCATCTTTTAAAAATATAAATGGGAAACAGCCTACATGGCTATGCCCTTTAGATGTAAATTTTCCATGTAATAGGAAAGGAGGCAAATCAAAGCACTTCCCAATATTTCTCTTTTTTCCCATTATTTTAAAAAGAGTACTAGATCGGAAGAGCGTC
>JAWWMP010000093.1:829758-849604 GCA_035047865.1 Dendrocincla tyrannina
CTCTTTTTTCCCATAATTTTAAAAAGAGTACTTGCTGAAGATGGGCAAACTGGTAAAAGAGACACAAAATTTTGTCCAGTACTAAATTGGTACTGGACCTCTCTTGAGTATTACTAGTATTGTGACATTTTCATTCTATTTGCCATGCATTTAACTTTGACATTTCACATGAAAAAATATCCTTCAAAAGTCTATTTGCATACCATTTTGACTTCATTTAACATAAATCAGTGTCTATTAAGAACTTCAAAAACATGGTCTTATGAGATTATGTTTGTTAGCTGACTGGAGACATGTTTAATTTGAGATTTGTATTCTATACTCTCATGTAAGTATGCAGTTTTCAAGCTTAAGCCAATTCTCTTCATTTTTATTGAGCTTGCTCTTCACAAACAATTAGAAAATATGTATTTCAAGGTTCATGAAGATGATCTAAGCTGAATGGTAACCTGTTCCAATAGTAAAAAAACCCACCCAAAACCCTCTGAACTCTTGTGGATTATTTCTTTTATCGGTTAGTTCATTTGTTTAATTTTTTGGTTGGTGTTTTTGTGTTTTTGTTTTGTTGTTGTTGTTTCATTGGGTTTTTCTTTTCTTTTTTTTGAAAAAAGAGGGAAGCTAAGGATATTTTTGTACCCTCATATGCAACAACTTAAGTACTTCAGTAGCTACAGAGAAACTGCTGTTTTGTAGATGTGCGTACTTGTATAAAGTCATACAGATAAAGAACTACCCATTCTTAGTGCCATGGAACAACCTGTTTTCATGAAAATACACCTGTGAGCTGATTAATAACACAAGATGGAAGTAAGGGGCAATATAAATGAACACTGGCGATTAGAGATTAGGGAAGCAGCATGATTGTATTTATTAGCCTTCTTGCACACTTCTTGACAATGACGAATCAACAGACCATATCAGAGTCCTGTATTACAGGAAATGAACTGAAGCATCCTGAGCAGACATTCCCTGTGCACCTTCAGCTGACTTTCAGGTGTCTCAGATTCATTCATTTCAGAAGAACTCTGTTGAGATCAGAAATCATGATATACAGCTGTGCAAAGATTACAAGGATGCAAATAGATGGTTTTCTTCAGCAGAATGTGTTTGCTCCTTACTGAAAATATCTCCAATGTGTATGCTGAGCAAAATGAAAAGCAAGAATCACTTATTCATGTGAAGGAAATAGCAGGCCTCAGTCTGCAGAGCTTTGCACATTGTGGAATCATTTATAGCCTTAATCGTAAGTGCTTATAAAATGCTCTTCCTCATCAGAGTTCTCTTTTCATACTTACGTACAGAACTTCAGGAACTTGCAGAGGTGTAAATGACCATACAGAGGCCTGAGAGTGCTTTATCACAAAGCATCAAACACTGAAGTCTTTTTCTCTCACAATTACTCCAAAATGTACCTTGTATTTATTTGGTCTCAAGAACAGAGGAATAAAAGAGCAAAACCTAGGAGCTCCTAAAAGCCATAGGAATAAACCAAAGGAGCTATTAAAAATCTTTCTCTGCCTACATTAGTGATACTTGTGTGTATTACAGCAGCCTGAGCTCCTGTCATTTTACCATGCCTTTGACCCTGTTCTACCAGGCAGGGAATTAGTAGAAAGTCAACATGTCATACTCTGACCCTGAGGCAACAGCTAAAGCAGGTTATCATAGGAATCATTATAGCCTTAAAAATGGAATTCTCAATTGGCCAGTTAAGCCTGTTTTAAGCTGTCAGAATGATGCAAAGCAGCATCATCAGGTCAGGGGAGACACTTTCAGGTTTTAGAGTAAAAAAGTGAATAGCAGCCCTTTGGTAAAGAATTTTAAGATTCATCAGGCATAGACCCAGATCTGCATACTTTTGGGCTTTTTGTAGAGAGCTGTTAGGATTCATAAATAAATACACCACACAAACAGTATCTCAACGCTCCACTCCCCCTCTCCACCACCACCCATGCCCTTCCCTCCCAAAAAAAAGCTCAAAAACAAAATAAAAAACCAGAACAACAAACAAAGCAATAAAAACATCCCAAACCAATAAAAAAACAAACAAAAAAAATTGACTCTTGGGCATTTTGGATTCCCAGTTAGGATTAGCCTTGCATGCAGCTGCTAGGCAATCTTCTCTCAGACCAGAGTATACAACTTTATCCAACCCACATTTGCTTTCCAGATATGTCCAGTGTAAGGTATTTTAAGACTTGCAAAATCCAGGATGGGAAGGTTTCATTCCAAAGAAAACAACTATATTATCTTTTTAAACTAAATTAAACTCACAGCACTGTAAGTCTAAACAGTAAAAGAGCTGGTAGAAACAACTGTGTAATTCCAGGAGGTTGATGACATTAACTACCGTTATTTGGCCCAGATTTCTCCACATATTTAAATGGTTATATTTTATCTACCACTGCATTCCTTCTCTCTGTATATTCAGCTGTAATTGACCTATCTTTCAAGATGATACCTCAGGTAGTCGTGACTGTAGTGCTACAAGGAGCTAGGGAAACATCTTCAGCTTTAAAAGCTATTACAGGTTTTTGCAGGTGTGTTTGAGACTAGCATAGCACAAATGAAGTTGCCTAATACAAGAGTTAGACAATATGCACCACATGCACAGGGGGGCAATTAGCACAAACAGGGGAATAATCTATGATAGGAGCAAAATAAACAGAGCTCTTCCACGTAGAATCTGAAATCCCCATTACATAGCAGAACACAGATGTTAATCCCATAAAATAACTACAACTGGCACCTTTGGGTTATGATTAAATCCTGCAGGCAGTGAACAAAATATACACCTTTTCCCTTTAGAACATATTGTCATTTTTGCTGGGAAGCACAAATTCTTTTGTGTCCAATTCCCATTATAGGTATTTATATGAAGAAAATTTTATCTAGTATCATTCATTCTCTAGCTTATAACATACAACAATCTCCACTTTCTCTCTCAAGAGAGGGTTAGCAAAACTGAGATCAATGTTTCTGACAATATAATCATCCAAGTCAGGATTTCCCAGGAGTGCAATTATTCTTCCTTGTCTTATCCTCATGTATAAGACCTTATTCCCTTGTCCCTGGCTAACTCCAGACCATTTCAGCAACGTATGCTTCACACAGTCCCTGGAACGAGACCAACTCTTCAAGATGTCTCTGAAGATGTTAAGTGATACTCAAAACTCCTTCTCTGAAAGTGTCTCCTTGATGTATTCCACCTCCAGAAAATGACCATAGAAATAACAAAAGCATTTAAAATCATCATGCATGCATCTTCTTGAGGTGGGTGTTGGGATTACATTATAATGGAATCACACTACGTAAAACACTGGGTGTCTACTTCGCTGTGCATAGAAAACATAGCGCAATATACCTCCTGTTGCAGAGTAATGAGGTCCGACCTTATGGGATATGCCACATATGTATTTTTAAGATGAAACACAATAAATTGGTGTGAGCTCTAAGGAAAAAGCAAAGCATTTGGCATGTAACACTAACAAGAAATAAGAGCATTTTATTGCTGTCAACTATACTGCACAAAGACTAAGATAAACAAAAGGATTCTGTGTTTGTTGCTTTCTGTTTGTTGCTGTTGTTGGTTAGTTGGTTTTACTGCGATTTTTTGGAGGTGGTGTTGGTGGGTTTTTTTTCTTTTTTTGGGGGTGGGTATGTTGTTGTTTCGGGGGTTATTGTTTTCGGGGTTTTGTTTTGTTGTTGTTTGGGGGTTTTTTTAATATAACTAATAGCAAACCTCCCCTTCTATTTCTGAGACTGATTTTCACAGTGGGGTTCCTATTTAGACCCAGTGCTCCAGTCTTTATAAAACTGATGAGCATTACATCCCTTATATTTAGTGGGAATAACAGGATCTCTGAAATTCAGATTTTTCATGTAAGGTTTATGCATCTAATCACCCAAGAGAACTTCAATTCTCATTTGGAAAACAAACTATTTAACACTGCTAATACAAAACATTTGTGTACTGAGCGGAGGTGTTCGGGACGTGTACTTTATTCTGTGCTTTGTGAGCCTTTTACCTCTAGCACTTAAAATCTGTGAGACAGCTCCATGAATGAACAGCATTGATTCAATTCTCTTGGTATAGCATGCCAAGGAGGCTTAGACAGTAAGTCAGGATATAAACCAGTGAAGATCTAAACCAAGCGCTCCAAAGGATGCAGAAACGGGTGTTCCATGAGCAGTTCTCTCTGCAGGCAAAGGCTTGGTCCCAGTGAAAAAGGTGCTGAAGGTGTGAATCTGCTCAGACATCATCCTACTGGGAGAAAAGGAAAGCATAAAAAAGAACGTTTTATGCTCTTTCTGCAGTAGCTCTTAGGACTTCATGCAATGAAGACGATGATACGTGGAGTTACAAGGACAGGAAGCAAAAGGGCAGATTGGCTCCAGGCATGCAGCAGGACACACTTTTGAGACAATGGAGGTGGAGAATTCAGTTCCTTCTAAATAACTTTCTTACTGGAGTATGTACAAACCCTTCAAGACCCAGAAGACACCTTTCAATGGAAAAGTGAAGATTCCCATACAGAGCACTGGATATATGGTGTTCTCTCACCATTCCAGACCTGCAGGCATGCAACTGTCTAGAAAACAGACCTCCAGGGAACTGTGGGGTTTTCTGAGCCACCCTGGGAGCAGTCAGACTTAAGTGCAGGAGCATGTTTTTCCTGGTTTTAATGTGTATGTTGGATAAGGAGGGACCTTACTTGTTGATTTCAAGGACTTGTGAAACAAGGACTTTGTGACTGCAACAATCAATAGGTTTTCATGTCAAAGGCAAGGGGTAAATATCTTTCTCCAACCACATCTACGAAACTGTATGTTCAGATACAACCAAACAACCATCTTAGCCCACTGTTATTGCTGGAAAGGACCCTCAGCTAAGATTGGGGATCCATATAGTCTTTCTTATCCTTCCCGAATCCTGTTAGAATCATAGAATAGTTTGCCTTAGAAGGGACTTCTCCAAGGCTGACTAGTACAAGAGTGTGTCAAGGGCAAGGATATCTTCCATTAGATCAGATTGCTTAAAGCCCTATCCAACTGGCCTAGAACACTTCCAAGAATAAGGTATCCACAGCTTCTCTGGGCAACCTGTGCCAGTGTTTCACCACCCTTTTTGTAAAAAACTTCTTCCTTACATCCAGTCTGAACCAACACTTCTTCAAACCATCACACCTTGTTCTATCACAACAGGCCCTGATAAAAACTTTGATCCCATCTTTCATGTAGGCCTCTGTTAGGCCCCATGGGCACACTCCTTGAGCTCAAGTAAGTCCCTCTGAATGTTATTCTCTTCTTCAAGCATGTCAGCTGCACTACTCGGTGTCATCTGCAAATATGCTCCATTCCTTTGCCCGTGTCATTGACGAAGACATTAAATTAGATAGCTCAAGTTAGGACCACACAATGGAGGAGTCTAGTATTTGCATGCTTGGTCTCCTGGTCACAAAAGTATGAGATACCTCTTTGGAGACCTGACTTCCAGATGAGGAAGGAAACCACCAAGCCCAAAAACCATGGTTGCAGGCACCCATGAAATTTTTGCCTGAAACATAGATTCTTAAGTTGTCTCAGTCCGAACTGAATTAGTTTGTTTTTCTGAACTGCTGCCCCGCATAAGTGCCTATGCTATTCATCAGCTGTGGCTGTAACATAGACCCAAGGTGGAAACTGTGCTAAGCAGTGGAAAATTAGGATTTAAGACTAACTTTATATTTACAATTAATAAAAGCTGCAGGAGGATGCAAGGCTCTGAGTCATGCAGCTGGATCCCACAAGACTAGGAACAACATAAATATCCAATCACCTGACAAAAGCTTGCAGTCTTGTGTTTCTTATTATCTACTTAATAGAATCAGAGAATCACAGAATCATTTAGGTTTGGAAAAGCCCTCTAAGATCAAATTCAACTCTTAACCAAACATTTCCAAGCCCGCCATTAAACCATATCCCCAGGTGCCACGTCCACATCTCTTTCAAATACCTCCAAGGATGGTGACTCATCACTGCTCTGGGCAGCCTGCTTGACAATTTTGGCAAGGCATTTTTCATAATATCCAGTATAAACCACTCCTGGCACAACATGAGGCCATCTCCTCTTACCGTAGAATCATAGAATGGCTTGGGTTGGAAGGGACCTTAAAGATCCTTTAGTTCTAACTCCCCTGCTGTGGGCAGAGACACCTTCCACTAGACCAAGTTGTTCAAATGTCCATGCAAATCCCAGGGATGGGGTAATCCTGTGGGATGTCCTATTACTTGCTACTTGGGACAACAGACCAACTCGCATCTGTTTACAACCTTGTGTCAGATGGTTGCAGAGAACAGTGATGCCTCAGTTCTGTAGCTCTTTCACTAGCTCTGGACAGGCTCCAGCACCTCAATGTCTCATGAGGGGCCCAAAATTGAGCCCAGGATGTGAGATGTGACCTCACTGGTGCTGAATACAGGGAGGCAATAACTCTCTGGATTCTGTTGGCCACACTATTGCTGATACAAGGCAGGATGACATCGGCTTTCTTGGTCGTCTGGACACTAATTGGCTCATGTTCAGCTGCTGTTAACTAGTGTACTGAGATTCATTTCTGCTGGGCAGCTTTCCAGCCACTCTTCCTCCAGCCTGCAGCACTGCCTGGAATTGTTGTGATGCAAGTGCAGGACCTATCATGGAGCCTTGTAAAATCCCATACCATTGGCCTTGGCCCATTAAACCATCCTGTCCTGATCCCTCTGCAGAGGCTTCTTACCCTCCAGCAGACCAACACGCCTACCCAACCTGGTGTAGTCTGCAAGATGACTGAAATCCACTCATCCACATCATTGATAAAGATGTAAAGCAGACCAGATTTATGATCAGAAAGGCCTTCAGGGGTTCTCAAAATTAGGTTTCTCCAAATATGAAAAATTCAGCTATTTGCATTGGTGTGGTTTGACTTCCTGTTCTTTTTGGTTGATTCACATTCTCTCCAGTCTTTCCTTGTCATTGTCTTGCTGGAGTCTAGTCTTTAGGCTATTCAATGTTTAATTTTAGTCTTGTGTTTCACTGGGGTTGTTCAGGTTCAGGAACAAACAAACATTATCAACAAGGAAGTGCATTGCACTGCCAACCATACTCATTTCCAGAATTTAAACTTTCATGAGAATGGTGTGCCTCTCTGTCAGTGATGATGCTGTGAGAGTCAGGATTCTTCCTGCTCAGAACTGAGCCAAAGTGGGGTGCAAAAAGGTACATGAACCTTGAACCATAAAATGAGCACATCAGCACAAAATGATGAAACACTGGTGCTTCTTTACAATGTGATGCACTGCTGAAAGGTAGAGTAGCCTTTGCTCCCACCTGTGCAATGATCCAGATTTTATACTCAAGGGAGACTTGTGAATATTTTAGGAATAATGTTTTGTTGAGACCTTTAGGAGCTTTTCCCTTGCAGTGAAACACATCCTTGTTTGCATAAGTAGCCAGAAAGGGATGAAGAGGTACGATGGAAATGAGTTTTGTTGTTAGCTCTTTCTTTGCTTTTCTTTTGCAAAATATATTCTGAAGAATGACAGGAGCATCATAATAAGAGATCATTACTGAAGATATCCTCTCTTATTTGCAGTTCCTGGAGTGGAATCAAGAGCATTGGCAGGCTGTACTGGCTTAAAACTGTGCAATTTGACAGGTAAAGATTTTATTGAGAGAGTTTTAATTTTATTTCTGCATCCTTTACATAAAGGGAGGGAGGGGGAAGGAGAAGACATGAAAGGAAGAGGCACTTATGCCCTACCCAAAAAATCACAACAGCACAGTGGTATTGCTAGGGATTTCCACCCTTCATACACCATTCATTTGAACTCATAGGTTAACATAACATCTATAAAAATAGGGGGTCTGTGGGGTCACATAGGAAAGAAACTAAAGACTAATAAAACGTAGGAAAAGGAATGACAGCTGTTAAGCTGGAACAACAACAGAAACAATTACTTCACATAAATGAAAGAAATTACAATAGAAAATGTATCATACAGAATAGCATTGGGAACAGGATAATGACTTACTGAAACTCCTGTGCCTTGTACTTTGGAGTAACAATGTGAAATTTGGCAAAAAAGAGCATGCCCTGTGCATGAACCCTTAATCCCTACATCCCAGAATCTGCCTTCAGTAAAACAGCTTCCATTGATACATATACAAGTAAAGGTTTGACTTTAGCTCAGCCAAGAATTGGCAGAAAATATGGATAAGTTTAGGAAAAAAGGAAAAGGGCACCCATAAGGAGGACCAAACAGCCCATTCCTGGATGTGGAAGACACCCAGTCTCAAGCACCCTCTGTTTTCATACACCTTTAAAACCCACCAATTAATCTGGATCTTTGCAGTGACCTTGTCCCATGGGTGATGACATACTATTTCACAGTAGTTCAAGTGATGGTTAAAGTTTGTACCATAATGGTAATGCTCAAAATGAGACACGAGATCCTTCTTGACATTTTCTTGCCTTTTACATGCTTGACAGCAAAGCTTTTACATTCTTTCAAACACACTAAATTTCAAGTATTTTCAAATACCTGGGTTTTTTTTGTTTTTTTGGTTTTTGTTTCTTTGTTTTTCCAAAGTCCTTCTGCTTGAATGTAAACCATAATATAAATCCAATGTTTAGTAAACTACAGTTCTTTTTTCCCCAAGGCAAGAAGCATCTGCATTCAGGAAACACTTCAGTCCTTAAGGGAAGGGTGGTAATTTAAAAAGGGCAGAGAAAACAAGGTAAGGGATTGTAGAATTATTGGAAGTGGATCAGGAAGTGATAAAGATCTGTATAGGAAGAATGATGTTCAGTAAAAATTATAAACAATTGCTCTGCTACTTTGCCTGCTGTCCTACATTTTTGTTTCTCTCCCATGCTTTCTCCTAAATTATGGTCATGCCAATGCCTTTGACTAAGCCCTTAGAGCCATTATAAGGAATTTGTGTGTGTTGCTTTATACATGTCAAATAAATAATCAGCAGTAAGCTGTACTAAAAGATGAAAAAAAAAAAAACCAAAAAAAACCTGTCCCGTATATTCATCTGTCCTACAGGGACTCATTTTTCAAATAAGTTGGGTTTTCTCACATCTGCTATGAAAAGCCAGATTCTGTGAAAAGAGAAGCTGAAAATTATGTGATTAGGGGGAGAAAAAAACCCCAAAAAACAACAAAACAAACCCACACAAAAAATCCCTGTATCACAATAATTGTCACATTTTGGACCAGGTTCAGTAAAGGGGTATCTGTTTTGTTCACTTGTTTACTTCTAGGAAATGCCTCCCTGTTTGCTATAATTTGAAAGTCCATACATAAATAATTCTGAGAGCAATTACCAAATGTTGTGATTTTAGAGACATATTTCTATGTATTTATATGCACAACCCACTGCACAGTTTGAAAGATTATTTCACTGGATTCTGTATATTCCTGACTGCTATTCTACCACAAATATCTGTGCCTTGTATCATTGCTAGAACACTAATTTTGACAAATGTAAATGCCAATGATTTATGAAAGCAGATATTCTACCAGTAAGAAATGCTTTGAGGATAGATCATCATGAGGCAAAAAAAAAAAAAAAAATAGCCAAGAAATTCCCTTCTCCCTCCTCGTGTAAAGAAGAGTTTGATGTGTGAATGACTTGAAGGAAGACTGCCTCCAGTACAGGGCTCCCTGCAGTGTGGTTCTGAGAGTCTTGGTTTAGGTCAAGGCTTGCAGCTGCTGTTTGAGGGATTTTCCCAGATCTGGGTGTATCAGGTGTTGGTTGACGCTTTGAGCACAGAGGCCTGTCATCACACTGACAGGGTGTGACATAAGGGGAAGTTACAAGAAGCAGCAAGGCAGGAATGTGAAAGAAAACTTGTGCACATATCAACCAACATTTCAAGCAGAAATCGTTAAATAGGGTTAGAGTTCCCTGAATAAGAGAGGAGTTTTTGGTCCCAAGCTTGTGATATCTTATTGTGCCAACTACTATGTAAAGCTCCAACTGAAAGAAAAGAAAAAAACAAAACACAATAGAAAGGATTTTAAAACTAAGCTGTCGTCCTGTGTTACACCATTAACTCAGGGGTAGCTCTGGAAGACAGTGCTTAGTACTGCATGAGTGTTCCAGTCTGAAAAATGAGCGAATTTAATCCTTGTAGAATACATTAATCTTCACCCCAATTCCATGTGACATTGTCAGCAGTTAATTTAACTACAGAGCTTCACAAATGAAAGGGGAAGTTGCTCTGAAATCTTAGTTTATGCAATGAACTCTGTTTAAAATGCACAACACAGGCAGAAATGTGTCTGCCGTTAACTGAACCAGGCAACCACTAGAGCAAAAAGGTGAAATTACACATGTTCGTGACCAAGCCTCAAATCCTTTACAGAATTCTATAGATTTCCAGAGAAGGATAATCTGTCCAAACCACTGATATTTTTAACTTCCTGTGAAATGGATACCATTGCCTCCACACCTCTGTACACCCATTGATGCACTAAATCAGAGCTGAGTCTGAAAGAAACAGTTAAAAACCAGCCACCACAACAACACAAACCCCCAAAAAACAATATAAACCTGAATATTATTCCCAAATTTGGCCTTCGAAACTGAAAGTGGAACAATGATATCTATAACTTATAAAGGCATGTTTTAGAGATAAAGTCTTCGGCCCTGGATGTAATAGGCAGAATAGGTGCATGAGACTTGAATGACACAAAACATTTGCACACATATATATTTTTGCTGCTGGCACCTTAAAGTGAGTGAAAGAACTGTACCAAAAAATCACCACACTTACTTTATAAATTTAAATGCATGAAATAATGAATGACATCATCCCACTTTCTGAACATACCATTATTTCTTCTGTGTCAAAAATACAATTTAAAATGAATTTTTGTCACCAAAATCCCGTCCTGGTGATATTCAAGCTGATTTCTAAAAACACCATAACAGCTTTATTTATGGTGTCCTGTCCTTTAAAGCAGTTGCTTCATCTACTGGAACTTCCCAAGTCACTAGGCAGGGATTAATGTGGGTATATACGTGAGTATATTTAAAGTTCCCAACACCACTGCACTGTTGGAAGTACATCTCAGTAGGTCCACAGACTAGTTTGTTTGGTTTTTTGGGTTTTTTAGCTCTGGAAAAAGAGAGGGTCTCACACAACCTTTCCTGAGGATAACAACTTTTTTCATCCCTGGTTTACACGTAATAGACACTGTCACACAAATCACTACATTAATTCCTATATCCTCCACCTTGTACTGTGCAGCCAAAAATGAAACTTCAAAAGTTTTTATATTCAACCACAAAGCAATAAAGTAGAAACTATATGAGGTCAGATTTAGTGAAGAAACAATTAGCAGAGGACTGGAGACAGGTGGTGATAGTGGCTGGAAAACACTTTTCTTCTCTTCTGACACCAACTGGCAAAAATGTCATGGAAAGAATTTGCAGTCTGGCTTCAGACACTTGCAGCAATTGACTTCCAAAGGCTGCTGCTGCGTCTAGTGGTTTGCACAGTCTCAGTTTTTCTGATATAAATTTGCAAGATTCTGCCCAATCATGAGTACTATGAATTATACAGAGTAAAAAGTCTATATCCACTGTGATTTCAAGTCTTAAAAAGACAGAGACTACCACAAAACCAATTTTAACAAATGCATAAGTGAGAGCGATAAGCATTTATATTTGCCTTTCCAGCAACCCTTGTCTCACCATAATTAGGATATGTGTTTATTCTTCAAAATCTTTCATTGCTTTTTTAAAAATTACAAGAAAAAAAAAAGTTTGTCTATCTGATTAATAGGCACATTCAACCTTTCATCGGTTGAGAACAGCAGGACAGAGTTTTCAGACATTGCTGACTATGCAACATGTGCAATTAACCAGAATAAGAACCCCTGAAGAAAGAATCTCTGACATTGATTGTCATGTCACTTGTATTAAGAAAGGCAAGAAGGACAGGTGTGAGGAATTAGGATGATGTTATGGCTTGCTATGAGAACACAGCACTGGAAAATATTTGCAAAAGAGTGGGGTATTTTATTGTTAATTTGCTTACATATAATCCATTAGGTGGCCAGCAATAACTATCACCTGGCAATTCTGTTATGCCCTGAGCCAGATGTATCAACATTGTCAGCTGAATTTAAGTCAAATATTGCTCAAGGTATAGAATCATCATGGATTGTGACAAATTATAATTACTTCTCCTTCGCAGAGGGTTATCAAAAATATAAGCCAGTTTTAGACCTGCGCAGAAAATTATGAGATGCTGCTGTGGTTTTTTTATGTAGTCAGGGAGCAGAACTGCTATTGTATTTTGGGGGAGCCCAACAGGTACTGGAAACTCAGATAAAACATATACTGATTATAAGCTGCTTTCTAACTCTTTTTCCACTAACTCTAGTGTTGTTGATGTGTCAACAGGGAAATTATAATTTCTCAACAAAATCAAATGTGGTTAGTTGAAAAAATGTTCTTTCATGCTTTATACTTTTAATAAGAAAGTATGGCATCTCTATCCATAATTAGATTTGAGAGCTATATGGCATTAACAAAACTATACTGTGCAATTTTCTTGTGGGAAAAAAAAAGAAAATAAACTGGGGGGAGTTAAAATACATATATATATATATATTCTTGAAGGCTGAGAATGTAATTTAATAAAGTCCAGACTTGAATCATGGTGCTTAAAATCATTAGTATCCTTGATCCAAGTAAACAAAAAACTGAGCTGATTCAGGTGCTGTACAAATAAAAACCTGCCTGTACTTAGGAAAGAGTCTGAGTAAGAAAAAGAAATCTTAGCTTATGCCAGTAAGATAAAAGTATAACACTGTAAGACAAAGATCTACACTGCAAGGGACATTTAACTACTCCATTTTAATCATTTATTATACATTGCCAGGAAATTGCATTTTTTTCTTGACTGAATGACAAAAAAAGATCACACAGCATTCCCCCTGCTTTTTACAGAGAACTTTTAAAAACATCTACTGAATCAACTCCATTGGCCATTGATGATACAATATCAATGTCAAAATGCCATATTTGCAAAAGCAACCTGACAGAGAAAGAATCTGTTGAGATGATAAACAGAGCAGACTCTAGAGTGAACATGAAATCATCTTGTCCCCATGAAAATAGGTGTATGAGTTGTGAATAGGGTATGAACAACTGGACAAACATCTAGGGGTGTTCAGCTCTGAGTCTTGTCCAGGTGCCAATCAAGGTTTGGAAAAGTATTCTTCAGCCACAGCACATTGCATTTGCAAACTCAAGGTCTACATGTGCAGGAAAGGGAAGGGGAGATTTACAGGCAATCTTGTAACCCCTCAGCTCACAATTCAAACATGGTCCTGAAGGCTTCCCATCATCCCCGCAATGTGAAGAAGAGTGATGGAATACTTACAGGTCATGTAAAGTAAAGGTCTATCGAAACATGTTTTCCTCTATCGAAAGGGGGAACAAAGAAGTAAGAACAAGTACCTCTTCTCACTGATCCTCTTGAATTTTATTCCTCAAGTGCCTCGAGAATTCTGATGTTTGCTGCAAGACATGAAAAACCGGAGAAAATTCAATCAATATTTAAATCAACAGGCAAAGGATAAAAGATGTATTATGAATTAGCCTGTAGCAGCTCCTTTCTGAGATGCTTAGCTTCCAGAGTCCATCATCTATCTATAGAAAATTTGGTGAAAAGCAAGTCAAGATTAATCAGTCTCATTTAACGGAATTATAAATATTTCCTACAATCATGTCAGGATAGCATTTGGCCATATTGCCAAAAGAGTCTTGTAAATGGAAAAGTTATAAATAAATAGATAAGCCTTTTGGTTGATTTACTTCTTACTTAGAAAAAGGGCATGATTTTTTCATCAGTTTAAAGAAAATTCAATAATGTTTCTAGGCACTGAAGTAAACCAGCAAATTCAAAATAGAAGCAGACAGAAAAACCCCCTACCAACCAAACAAAAAACAAAACCAAACAAACAAAACACACAAAAAAAAAATTAAAAAACCACCAACCAACCAAAAAACTCAATGACAAACCTGATTATCTATCTGACCATGAGAATCAGTTAATGAATTTGGGGTTGAGAATTTAACTGATAATTGTCAATACCACTGTTTAGATTCTTGATTGAGGGTTTCATGAGACCTCTGTTTTGTGGAGGGGGAACTGCTGCAAAGCCCATCTTTAATGAGCCCCATCTAAATCTCAGCTCTGTGCCCAGAACAATCCAAACTCAACAATCTATTATCCTCCTAGTTGCTCTGGAAACATGAGGACAGGGGCTGAAGAACAACAATGGAACAGAGTTTGAGGGGGTATTCTCTAGGCTCCCTTACTTATTATGGTGCCACTTTACAAGTGACACTTGTTCTTCAGCATAGGCATAGCCAGAGAAACCTTACATTAGCAGTACAGGTTTAGTTACCTCTGCATGACATTGCAGAATTACTCCATATCTTCAGACCCTAATATGTTTGCGTTTTTTCCCTGACAGAGGTTCATTTCCACATCTGTTAGAAACACAGAATGAAAGAAAATGGAACGTTTGCTTGTTTTCCACAGGAATGCTATCCTTTCCCTTGGTTTTTAAGCCTTATATTGCTTTCCCATTTTGTGTTTTTGCTTTCACAGACAAACTGCTTGTGTCTTCTTTTCTTTCAAGGTTCTTTGAAAATTGATTTTTTTACATTTTAATTAGAAATTCATCAAGAATATTTTTCTCTGAAGTTGAAAATTAAGTTTCAGGCAGTGATTACATCCATCCCCTAAAAGTGCCACAGTTTCTACAATCAATGAAAAAACCCAAGCATTGACAAGCTAAAATAAGAAGAAATATGGTTACTTAAGCTGCCAGCAATTGTACCGAAATGACAACACAAAGAAGAAAAAGAAATTACATTTTCAAACATTCTCAAATAAAATAGATTTATATCCTCAGAACCCCAAATCTCCATGTATTCTCAAAAGAAACATAAGTGAGTTTATACCTTCACCCTAAAATTTCTATGGAAGGTACAGGAGGTGCAAGATTTCATTTCTAATCCATTTTTCAAACTCAAACTGTGGATGTTGAGACAGATCTGCTTCCAAATGGGAAAGTGTTAAGCAGAAATCGAGCAGCGACAACTATGGAAGCCATCATCAACCAGTTTCTGCACCAGTTGAACCACAGGCACAGAAGGTGTCAGATTTCAGTGTTTGAAATCATTCATTTCAAGAATTCTTTTTTAGAAATCAAACAAAAGTATTCCCATTTTTATGGATAAAATTGTGAATACACAGCATTTTTAACATCTCTATAATTTCTCTGTTCTAGGCCTTTTCTTTTCTTTCTTTATTTTAATTTATAATTCTGTGTAAAAGGAAACTGGATTAAATATTAACACAGAAACAAATTATATATGTGTTATTTGTACCTTCACAAAATTGTGTGTTAATATTTTATCACAAGGCAGTGTTTAAAGTTGGCTTTGAAGTGCCACGCCAACTAAAAACACATATGTGTGTATGAAAAGGATAAAATCTTCTCTTTACTTACCCAGATGATAGTCCTTGTCATCAGAACTACACTGTTTGATTGTGATGGATGCAGTCTGAAGTAGGGCACATTAGTGTCATGAAAAGCAGGCTTACTCAAACATATGAGCTTATTCAACTTAGACATGTTTGACTGTTCAGACCAGTTATCAATGATAAAGGACAAAGGAGAAGAAAGACTGGCAAGCTTTGCCCAAGAGATGAGGAAGGTAAGGTTCTTGAAACAACTTTTAGCTATTTTGTGTGTATATACAAATCAGCGAGACTAGAAGGTATCATTATCACATCTTCTGTTCTCAAAACTCTCCATCTCAAGAAGCAAAATCAAAAATGTCTTCTGGTCACAGCTGGTAACTTTTGTCCATGCAAGAGGGTTACTTTAATGGGTAACAGCCTTCAATGTTGCAGGTACAGATAGAGAGCAATAGTTTGCAATTCTGTGCCACTCTGAAATTGCCTAAAATAAATCCCATGACTCTTGAAAAGCTTTGCTGGCAGTAGAATATCTGTATATGAAACTGGAAAACCATTTTGAAAACTCAGAGAGGAATTGTGGTCCAATTGGATCAATAATTTGGAGCAGAGGGCTGAACCATTGTGACCACACAACAGAAATAATTGCAATCACTGCTAAAAAAAGTAACATATCTCAACACAGCTGAGATCAGGCTAATGATTCACTTTGTTTTAAATGTGAATTATTGAAAGCAGGAATCAGAAAGTTCAAGAATGAAATTAGCCTCAAAACAAATTAATCTATTTTAAAAGTTTTGGAAGAAAAAAAATAAAAAATCCGAACTTGTACAGTACTGGGAAAAAGAAAATCTACAGAATACAAGTCCAAGCTTCCAAGCTCAAAGTTAATCTAATGATATATCTGAATACTGATAACCTGGGCACAGTTCCATCTCCAGAGAGAGATATGCCTGCTATGATTATCTCTCTGGTAGCTGTCAAACAAAGAGATGTCATTCTGTCTACAGTTAAACAACAACAGATGGAACAGACCCTCAGCCAAGGTAAGTAGCATCACTCCAGCGCTCTCAAATGGAGCTTCACCGTGGTTTGCACCAGTTGAAGATCTGTTCCAGGTCTCTATTTAAAGGAGAGGGTTAATCTCATCTGTAATATAAACTGAGATCACCACAGAGGAAGCTACAGAAGAAACTATGTCTTTAAGACTTATTCTTCGTTTGTGGTGTCATTATGGCATGTACCCTTGTCAGTTAGACTTTCCACTTGTTTCAGAGGACATTTAGGATGTAAAGCTCTCCACTTCATAAATTCTTGTGCTGCAAGTATCCTGCAAAAGCATGAAGTTCTGGGAATAGATGGCGCCCCATCTTACCTGATTTTGCATATTGCATCAGACCAGTTGCCTGAATGGCTTTTACAGCCTCCACTGAAAGAAACAGGAATTTTAAGACCGAAAGTCATTAGCTATAAGGATGATCCAAGTGATCTGCAAATGCTCTTTTCCCTCCACTGAGTATAAAGACACATAAACAACTTGCACTGAGTCTGATATCTACTCTGCAGTTGTGCCCAAAGGTTTTTTAACTTTTTTAGTGAAAATTAATGGATAGAGCAATCTGGTCACAATATTGCTAAATCACGATTCACATGTTTTCTGTAATATTGTGGATAAATTATGGATTAAAAATTATGAGAAATATGGTTTCTAAAATTTATATGATGATTTGAAGGCATTTGATCTCCAAATCAAAACAAATCATCCAAAGAAAAAATAGATTAAAATATTGCGTACACATTTTGTTATAAAAAAGAATGTCTTAGAAAATAAAGGGTATTAGAATGAATGTTCCACATTTACCAACCTTCATTCCAAAATTCTCATAAGACTAATAACTTCTGTTATCTTGATGCAAGACCATACTGTTTTGACTAGAACACAATACATAAGGAAAATATTTTCTGTTCTCTCATGTGATTTAATCCTGAAATCACCTTAGTCCACTGACATTCCTAATGAAATGTATTTCAGTGTGGGCATACATTTGCCAAGTGGTTCGGAAATACTGGTGTCTAAGATATGTGGGTTGGAATTGTGATTCATGGACATTACAAATGGAAAATGGCTATTAGATGAGCTATTCCTGCCAGTGCAGCCTAGTTCCCCAAAGAATGTTTCCTGGCCTTTTGTTCAGTCTAATTTCAAAGTCTCTGTGTGTATATGTTATGTTATTATGAGCAAACATGTTATGAAAATGTGTGATATGCTTTGGAACTGTAATTTTTAGCCAAAAAGCTCTGGTTTTTACTCGGGGGGGGGAAGTGGAGGGGTGGAGATTACTTCTTTTGTTTACTCTAAACCTGGGAGGCACCACACAAAAGCCCCCTTGGGCCCCATTAAATGGTAATAGTCTGAAACTACCGCAGTGGCTAAGCAGAGATAGACAAATATGCCTCATTATAAATGCATCTACAGATAACTGAAGTTCAAGTCCACCTGCAAAATACAGCCAGAAACCTTTATAAGCACCCCAATGGTGAAACTCACCCTCAGTCCCATACTGCTGCAGGTACCTGACCGTAAGTCGAGTGCTCATGCGGGTCTCTGTATATACATGACAACTACTCCAACATAAATGCATCTAAAGGAATATGCCACGTGATAGACAAATGGTATTAGAAGCAAGACAAGGGCATTAAAAAAACGTGGTGGCCAGAAAGAAGAGCTTTTAAAAATACCTTTCAGACCAGTTCATTCTTTTCAGATCACTTATAAGACTCATGCAGTAAACAAACACCTTGCTCTCACCAGAACCTTGACTGATTTCTATTGATTCCATATTAGACCAAGAAATGCTTGGAAAGAGAAAGAAAGGGCTTCTACTTTATGATCCACAATAAATGCATCTCTCTCAATTTCAACAGACTATTCTTCCTTCTTACATAGTCCCTGTTACTTTGATAGCCAAGTAGCATATTATGCTTAAATTCCACTGTCTTACTTCAAAACGCAGTCACACAAGTTACTGTTAGTGCAAGTTATCCCATTCTCATTTTACAGATCAAAACCTCTGAGACAGAGGAAAATAATCATAACTCAGTAAGCAGCCTCAACATACAGATCCCAGAGTCAAGTTTTCAATATAATGAAAAGCAGATCCAACTGTCAGAATGGGATTCACAGATGTCAACACTAAACATAAATTTGAAGGTTTTCTCAAATCCTGCCTACTCTACCTAAAGGCATCTGTGAGTTTTGTATCTCTGAAGGTTCAGAGCTATAAATCTGTGACCAGACTAAGACACATGAAGCAAATACTCAGATACATAACAAGGAATTTTTACAAAGGTAGAAGAGGACTCAAGGAGGTGGCAGCAGGCAAAGGTTTGTGGCACATCTGCCTGAAAGTGAGAGGTCTAGACTTTAAGCCCTCCTAAATCTGAAGAATTTAAACTCATGTCTCAAATTTTTTAAAATTTCTTAATTATCAAATTGACAGTGAGGGAAAAGACAAAAAGGACATAGAGGATAACCCACCAGAACAGGGAGCAGGTAAAACAAGGTTTGGTTAATAGTCTGTGGTCATCAGAGGGAAGAGATGAGGGCTCTTGTACATGAGCAATAGACGTAGCCTAAATATGAACTCTGTTCCCAAAGTTCTCCTCAGAGAGGAGCAGAGAAGTACAATCAAAAATAGGTCTAATGCAGTAAAAGCTGTGATTAAATAGCCCCTACCAAGAGACAGTTTCCACATGTTGCAGTATAGTTGTTGGGTAAAATGGATAAGCACTTTTTTTGTGGAAGCAGAAAGCAGAACCAATGCCTTCTAACCACGGCCATTTCTCCTTTTGTGAACCTTGATTGCCCTTTCTGCACAACAACACAACTTCCACAATAGAGAAAACTGTTGTCTACTCTAATCACAGAGAGGACCACAGTAAGAGGTAGTAAATTTTAAATGTCACATACTGAAAGGAGCCTATAAATGAGGGAAGCAAGAGACTCTGTGACATAATCAAGTAGATAAAAAACCCTGGTCTCATTAGTGTGATCCTAAGATACTTGGCCATTCAGGAACTGTGGACATTCAAAACAGTCCCTGCTAGAGAACAAAGGGAAGAGCAGGGGAAAGGAAAATTGCAAGGCACAATATTTCATTTTTTAATAGCCAAAACTATGCATGGACCATTTCCTCCCACTTCTTCAAGCATTATATCCACTGGAATGATATAGGGGGTGGATGACTGGACATTCTTCTTTCAAGCTTCTAAAATATATAAATATATGTTACCGAAACTTC
>JAWWMP010000093.1:896079-910283 GCA_035047865.1 Dendrocincla tyrannina
GCATACCTTGTAACATGATGACCTGATCAGTCAGTACAGTATCAAAAGAAAAACAGGTTCATAAGCACAAACATACAAAAAGTGTAAACAAAACAAAACAAAAACAAAAAAAACCAACAAACAAACAAAAAAGGAATTTTAAAACACAATAAACATGTATTTGGGTATTGCTTTCAATCTATTTTTTTTTTTGAAGTATGAGAACATGAGGCAAGGCCTAATTACCTGTTTTTTGTGGGCAAATCTCAAAGCCATTACTACGATTTGTTGGATTTAATCTCCATCAGCCTTTAAAAGGGTGACTGAGAATATTGTGATCCTCATCCACATACCTGCCTAGCAGCATGAGAAATCACCAGGTACATTTAACTTTTTAGCATGTATGGGATATCCTATAAAAACATATGTGGGGGATGTTCAGAGGCTGTCTGCATAAAGGCACAGTCTTTACATTTTGACTGCAACAGCAGAGCTTTACCAGTAAGCATCAAGACTTCCATAAACTTTTTTTACAGAAATTCATGGTTTTCCCCCTCCAGTTTTCCCCCTGCAACCTCTCCTCAACGTAATCCCTGCAATGTTAATGCTAGTATGAATCTTAATACTCCTTCAGATATTGACCTCTAATTTTTGCAAGAAATTCTTTGCAGTTCCCTGGAACTATATAAATAATTGACAGTAATTAACTATTATTACACCTGCCCAAAAAGTGAAGACAGTGATCTATCACCAGAAGTGCAAAAATTACTGAAGGCTGTATTTCAGCCAAGTTCTCAAAAAAGATGTGTTCCAAATGTTTTTAATTTTTTTTTTGTGAAATATATATTAAATTGTACTTTCTACAGCAAATAAGATTCCTCAATTTTCAGAGGCACAAGAAGCAGCTAGGATACCACTATTAATCTGCTACTGTTCAGAACCCTTGCTCTTAACAACAAGCACAGTTCCGAGCCTGGAAGGATGCTTATTTAACCTATGAGGAGCATCAGGTCTAAAGACACCACAGCATCTCACATTCATTCTCACAACCCCATTCTAGACATGGGCATTTTGTAAATGTATGACCAAGTGCAGTCCCTTTACAGCCAGCACCTTTCCTCTGTTTTCATAATTTAAGATAAGGAGATGCTATCTACCCTTTTCTCCTGCCATGATGCAGACCACACTTGGTTAGACCATAAGCTGAGTTGTTGTTGGGAGAACTAACCCAATACTCTGTGCTGCAAGAATAAAGCAGAATGTATAGACAGTCCAAAATTCAAAGTCAGGAGCCACTTGCCTTTCTTGTCAAGTCCTGAAAAGCTAGATCTTGTAAACACAGGTATGACTGGCATGCCCTTCAGGGCAACTGAACCTTGTGGTAGAATAAATCCAAGTTTTCTTAGTAAATTAGACAAAAAAACAAGTGCATTCTCACCAGAAATACAACAGAAGAAAAATACAAGACTCTCCTGAACTACTTTCCTTACATTAATTTTGAGAAGTGCTTGCAATCCTCCAGTACTAAAGACTAACAAAAGATAGACACAAAGTTATTTTAGCTGCTAGGAATGAAGTAAAAAGCCCTTTGATTTCTTTGAGGGTTGGGTGGTGTTTTTTTCTTTTTTTTTTCTTAAGCAAAATTTCTGCGTTGGTGTAAGGCAGATTTTCCAAGCTTCAACAAACCAGATGGCCATCCAAAAATGCGATATGAAATTTTTATAGGAAGCTAAGAGCTGAACCCATCTAAGGGAGAGATTTTTCAGAGATTCCAAACTTTTAAAAATAAATATTACTGCAAGGTCTTATGTATCTACATTTGAACTGTAATGAGTCAATAAATAACCACAGTGATAATTACCTAAATTCTATATTTAGAAGGAACAGAACACGTGCAATAAACAATAGCACATTGTGATATTAATGAAGCACTTGCTTCCTATAAATGTAGAAATTCAGCAATTATCACCAGAATTGGCATGTATAAAGGTGCTGGTGACAATTTTAAAAAGGCATATTGCTTATATGATAGACCAGAATGCATGCTTTGGACCCAATGCATTCTGTTATGAAGGATTCAGTGACACAGTCCCACACTGAGCCAAGCTTATGCTCAGCACAGCGTCGGCTCTGGTGGAGAGGAAGAGGTGATTGCAAGCCTTCCTTCTGCTTGCCCCAACTTTGAGTTGGCCAGAGGCCAACTCAGCCATCAGCACAAATTAGAACTGCTATAAAGATGTTCTACTTTACACCAGCAGGTTTGGACCCCTGAGGAGTGCATCACTCAGGCATCAGAGCATGTATTGAACTCCAGACCTTTCCCATCAAACCTCTGTCAGGCTCTTTCCCCACTAAAGGTGATTCCTTGATGCTTTCAGGCATTCACCCCAAGCATTTAAAGCCTGTCAGAACAGCTGACAGGCCTGGCCACACCAAGCTGAAATGTGTCTCCTTCACAGGAGTTGCCCTCTTGAGCTTTAAGGTCACTTTTGGTAATTCTGCTTTGTGGCCACAGTTTTAGCCTGGAGACCTTGTCAAAGAGGTACTTTCCAGCAGCTTGTTTTTTCAGATCTGCATCCCTGGCCCCGTACACAGAGACAAACTGCTCTGATGCCAGCACACCACACCATGCCTTTCCAGCCTGCCTTTGTGTCCTTACCTCTATGCAGATTTTTCTCCTGGGTGAAAAATGTTCCACTTCTGTTTTTCCTTGGACTTCTCCATGCAGCCTGGTTTCCTAGAACCCTATTCTTATTCCCCCACAGAGAGAAAACAAAATTAGGGGAATGTGGGAAAGTGACAATTTACCACCTGGCTGACTGCAGGGTTTGAGTTTTGGCTTTCCACCCTATTACATGCCAAGCAAAGTCAGCCACAGGGCAGAGATCTCAGTGGATGAAGCCTTCTCTAATTCTCTGAGTAATGAAGACTTACTCCTCCCTCTCCTTTGCAGCACACTTGCTGTGAAGAAAGCACTGCTGAATTGCTAGCAAAAATTTACTTACTGGACACTAACTGTCCAAGGAATTTGTGGCACAAGTCCAGCCACACCTTGCAGTGATCAGTAAGTTCTCCTTGTGTTTGGGAACTTGACATAGGATATATAAGAAAACTAATTACTGAAAGGGTAAAGTAGCAAGATTACACATTTCAGCTATTTGGTTCATGCACCAGCATTCAGAAGGTGTATATTATGCAATATAGATTTAAGTGCTCACTTTGGCTCCCCTCCTGCCAGTGTTTCCTGGAAAATGAACAACAGCCCCAGCACTGCTGCTGGAGCTCTGCATGCCCCCTGCACTCACCCAATTGTGTGGAGTGACTGCACATGGTCCTGAGGAGAGACATCAGAAGCTAGTTGTGCTTCTTCATACTTGTAGTGCTGACGCCATCTCTGCATCAGGAAGTGTCTCCAGAATTTGACTCACAGGACTGCAGGGACGTGTTCACAGGCAGAGACTCCCAGTCTCACGCACACTGCCCAAGTGGGAAGACAAACCACTGCATACATGGGAGCATTGTGGCACTGAACATACACAAGATCACATGAATAGGATAACATGAAATAAAGAATTCATATGCCAACCATGCCAAAAAAGGAGATGACTAAAAGGACTGGAGTGCATACTTTCCTGTTCTGAGAGGCAATGGTTCCTGGGGACAGAGGGTGCAGCAAACTCTCCATAGGAATCTAAAGAGGCAGCCTAACCAGCTCTCTAGAAGGAATAATAGCACTTTTTCTACAGAAACTTCTCTGAGATGATAGCATGCATGACCATACCCACCTCACTGAGACTCTAGATAAAGCAACCTAAAGATCAGTTGACATAAACTGCTTAGAACAGATTCCAAGGAATTAGAGCTCAGAAGTTTGCAAGCTCAGTAGCCTGATTCATTCAGTAAGAGCGCTGCCTCTGACACCCCTACCCCTACCATACACTGTCCCTCTCCCTAAGGGCCAAAGGCACGAGGGTGAAAACATTTCCAGAAGAATCATAGAATCATCACCTTCAGAAAAGACCACCAGGATAATCAAATTCAGAAAAGACCTCCAAGATTATCTAGTCTAGCCTTCGACCAGATACCACCATGCCCCTAAACTATATCACAAAGTATCACAAACTCCATCTCATCACAAACACCTTTCAGGTAGTTGTAGAGAGAAATAACATCTCCTCTGAGTCCTCTATTCTCCAGAATAAAAAACCACAGTGCCCAAGGACAGAAGAGACCCTACCTCTCAGTCACCTAACCTCTGGGTGTCTTTCTGGCTTGGCAAAAGTAGCTGAAGTTCACTAACACAAAGTCTACCATAGCAGGTAAAAAGAGACCACTATTCTCATGCTAGGACAAGTCTCTCCCTCTGCTTCTAAATGAAACCTGTGCTCTTTTCCTATCAGTTATGTGAACTCCTGAAAGTCATGCAATACTTGGCATCTCGGTCAAATAACCTAATAAACGGAAAGCATGTCTCAGAAAACATGTACTTCCCTGGTGCCTGTCTGTTCTGGGCTGTAATGACAAAATACCTGTTGCAGGGGCCTGTATCCCAACTGTGAGCACTTTTGGGATACACTGAATATACATAGGGACCACTAAGCAAATGTGCTACCCAACTGCTCCCCTCAGCTTTTCCCAAGATGTTCTTTGCTCACACAAGCTCTTGTGTTTTCCATGCAGCAGCCTGATGACTGTCTGCAAAAATATGAAGTTATAAATGAGCACACCAACTGGTTCTCAACACAGAGCAGAACAATGAGGCAGTGGAATGCACTGGGAAATTCCCCATTCTGCACCTTTTGTTCCAAGACTGGTAATGTATTTTCCATGAGAATTTCTTCTGCAATGGAAAAAAATAAACATCTCCCCAAATGTTAGGCAAACAACTTATTTATGATCAGAACGAAAGGCAGAAAGGGGAGGTAAACAGAGCTTTAAACAGAGACTTTTTCTGTAGAATAAATATTTTTAAATATTTATTTATATTCTGCAGAAAAAATATTTCAATAATAGTCATATTTGATAAGAACTGACATTTCAAGGCCTCACAGTCAAATTCTTCTGAACTGCCATTCAAATTAGTTGAACCACAATCTGCAGCAATGTTTTGTATATGTACAAAGTTCTAGAATCAAGTCTCTCTTACTGGCTATGGGACTACACCATCTTAAGGAATCTTTTCACAATCAAACTCATTGTCCCTATGAAGATGGAGCCATAGACCTAGATGGAGCCAAAACTAAAAGGGACACCACACCTCCAAACATGCTACATTTATCATTCAATATGCCATGACTGGGTTGGTGTTGTTCCTCTGAGGTCACTCAGTTGATGGATGGACCCAAAGTCGAGGCACCAACTTCTGAAGCAAACTCCTGAAGCAGTTCTCCAAGAATTGTCTATCATCCAGCATCCTAGCTCTGAAAATGAAATGGAGGGCGTAAGCTGGAGAAAGAAAGGAGATGCAGAAAAAGGAGTAATTACATAGCTGAAATGAAGTAGTGGGGAAGGGAAGAAATACTGAGAGATGCAGGCATAAAATAAGAAGTGCTCAGGACAAATTCTGCTGCTAAAATCCTTCTGTTCCATGTGTTTTTGAAAACAGCCTTCCTGTAACAGAAAATCCATGGCATTTGTCCCTTAATGCTCTCAGCATGCCTAAGCAGCACCACAGTCTGAAGTGCTACAGCATTGACCATAATTACAATATCAACGTCCTGCTACCTACAGCAGCCATACCCTCTGTAAAATAAAGTCCACACACAAAATAACATGCACGGGAGAATTACATTCAAACAGCAACAGCTCTATAAACATGCAATGTGTTTACACGTAGCTTTTAAACACAAATTCCTGTCTGCAAGGAGTGCATAGCTGAGGGCTACAGAACATCTTTTAGCCTTTTGCCAGTATTTCTGATGTAGTTTTTTCCTCTGGCTATTTTCCTAAGGCACAATCTGTTTTTAGGCTATGCAAACAGCAACGTTTCTGCTTTTTGTGCAGGGAAAGCAGGGCTTGTGGTGGCTGGAAGGGCACCTGAGGTGAGCATGACTGGGCCCGTGTCTTCTGTGGTGACATTGTGGTTTTGCTAAAGGGACTAGCCAAATGAAATAATTGTCTTAATAAATACAGCCCTATGTAACACTCACTGTGAACATGTGTACTGGCCTTATGAGTAAGAATAAAGGGAGTGCACACTGCCCATAATTGATTTCTTGTGCATACTCCCCGTATCCCAAACACACATCCTTCTGCAGCAGTCTTGTGTCTTGTAACTGTTGACCATGCAGGTTTAGCAAACCTATACATAGCTGGATTATCACTTAAAACTTGATTTATAGTCACCAAATTCAGTTTTAATGAATCCTTTCTGAAAATATCAAGTGTGTTTTGACTTCCAAGAGCAGCTATACAGGAGAGAAAAAAAAAGGGGGGGTGGGAAGGAAAAAGCCCCTTCTTGCTCTGTTGGAATGACACAGAGTCTACATTTTTCCCACAGCTTTTTATATTAGAACTTACAGAATCAGCCTGCACTAATATACGAAGAAGGCTACCTGCATCTTTAGCACAGCTACAGCCTCAGAAAAATCTCACCATCTTTCCAACTACAGAGCAGACAGAGAGGTTTTAAGGGTGAAAGGATAAAAGAGGTACAATTAAGGAGTCAATGGCTAATATCTTAAACTGCTGTCTTGCAGGGTGAATAACCTGTCGGGGGCTGTAGAGGCTGGCTGCTCGCCTACGCATAAGGTCACAAAAATATCACACAGCATTTTAAATGATGATTAAATAATGTAGCAAATGCTGAACAGCAGCTCTTATCTGCTGTGTTGCAATGCTAATGCTCACATAGCCATGGATAGTCCATTCAGGCCCAGTCCGGATCTTGCTTGCTTGATAGTACATGGGCTTAAGAGCCTGCTTTCTTCCCCAGGGAGCCAAAATGCAGATGAAGACTAAAGTTAATCAGCGCTTTTCCTCATCAAAGCTAGCTTATTCATAGGGAAAAAAAACTAAAGGAAAAATCTTTTTATTCTGATTATATTTCTTGTGTAGAGTATCACTACATTCCAGTGAGGGGGGAAAAAAAGAAAGCCAAGAAAAGACAAACAATAGCAACAAAAACCAAACCAAACCACACACACAGAAAAAAAAAACACACACAGAGATTTTTGGAAAAAAAACAGTAATTCCACTGGTCACATAAAATTCAACTTGACTACACCATCTTCCATGCAGCACAGCTGAAATAGCTCAGCCTATCCTGTTCTGAAAAAGAAGGAGCTTCTCCCTCCCTCTCTGCCCTGTCCCATTAACACTGAATTTCCCCTCTTTCTTCTGATCATGTCCCTTTATCTCAGCAAATTCCACTCACTAACGTTGCAGAAAGTTACTCTTCTTCATTTTGCCTGCGTGATGAATCCAGGAGGTTCCTGGGATGAGATGATGTTGGGAAGCATGGGAACACACAGCTCCAAAATAGTTGATTTCAATAGTTGTTGGGCATTTCTTTCAACAGTATTATTCAAGCTGAGCACCCTCTTTCATCACTGTGTCATTGTCACCACCACCCACACCAAAAAAAATTAGAGATTTTATTTTTTGTCAGCAGTATTGGAACAGGTGAACAACCTCTTTATAGAAGCAATCAGAAGGAATGTGTCCTGACCCATGAAAACACTCACAACTGACAGCAGTGTCCAGTGAAGACTTTGAAGAATGGGAGGGAATGGAACCCATCCAAGCCACCCATGTCCTTGCACTAACAACTTTTCCTAAAATATGGAGTACCCTGGCTGACTGCTGAGGCCTCAGAAGTTCACTGGCATCACATTATGCTGGATAAGGTCTAGGAGCAGCAGATATCCCTGGTTCTTGCCACATAACCACTATGAAGATGTCACAGCAATACATTGCAGATCACACCATGGATCAGACAACAAAAACCCGTCTGCTAGGACAGACTTAGATGTTGGGCTAAGGAAGAGCATGGTAAACTCAACTTGCACAAGGGAAGTTTGGCTTCTCTTACAGGTTCTCTGCAACTGTATACAGGTTTATTGCCCTTCACTCAGTAAGGACCAAATTATTCCCTAATTAGGCAAATTACTAATCATTTCATGTATACCTTCAAGTAGCAAGCAAAGAAAACAAACCCAGAAATTAGAAAAGAGATCCTGAGAAATACAACTACTGCAGAATTTTACTCCTATCTATAGTAGAGTTATAGCTTCAACAGAAGAAAAGATCATCAGAAGACTTAACAATAATAATCACATGTTGGATGTGACCATGTCTGTTCAGGAAAAGTGCAATAACTTTGGGCTGCAAAGCATAGAAACAAGTTTGTACAGAATTAAAATTATATAATGGAACTAAGGGGAGAAAAACCTAAACTTTCCAAATGCATTTGAAGCATAAGTTAGCATTTTAAATACCTTTAGAAGAAGAATTAGCTTGATTCTAGAAAATCCACAGAATCTTAAAATGGGTGTTTTGTTGAACGATCAAACACTTAAGAATTGCAGACCTTTCTTGTACCAAAGGAGATTATCAAAGTATCCATTCACAAGAAGTAGATGTTTCTCACACATGGGGTAAACAACATGCCATCTTTTAGCATCCACTCTAAGGCATGACACGTAGTCATCTACAGATTTCTCTGCAAAGGCGAGAATGGCACACAAAAAGCAGAAAAGCATAGGAAAAAATTATTTTATTGTGATTTTTTTTTTCAGAACTGGCAGTAGGACATTGTCTGAAAGAAATCTGGATGAAACATAGGAGTGACCTACAGCTTCCATCTGTATCAATCCCTGTCTTTTACTTACTTTTCATGTTTCCTCTTACTGACTTGAATTTTTCATCTTTTTCTTTTTTTTTATAATTTGCTTTTTTCCTTGTTTTGATAGATGCATAACAACTTGTGCTGATATTATAGCTTTTAATACAAAGAGTGAAGCAGTTTTTGAATACCTGTCTCTCTTCTGATGCACAGAAATTTTGCATTTGTTTGATGTGTTTGTACTTAGACTGCTTGTTTTAAAACAAAAACCAAATGTTTAATAAATAATACAGTTCAAAATAATTTTGCAGAGAAAATATTTGTAAATAAATTTAGTAATATCAGCTTAGGTTGAAATAAACATTTGAAGGTGGGGGATTTTATTGCGTAAGACCACTTTTATAACTGCAGACAAGTTTTGCCAAAGATGTCTTCTCTCATAATTTTCATAATTTCAATAATAATTGAATAATTTTCTTCTTTCATAATTTTCTTAGACCTGGTGATCCAGGCAAAGACAGTAGGGATTTGTGACACATCAGGTTCATTCTACTGTAGCCTGAAGCAATTACTCAGGTTTCTTGTTCCCTCAAACTACTTCTGCCTTTGAATCTGTTAGTTCAGCAAGTTCTGTGGATTGCCATCCAAGCCCAGGAGTCTGATGACTTAGGATGAAGTGAAGGTTCCAGCCTACCTTTCTGGAATCAGCTGGTGCTGTGTCATTCTCCAGCTAAGCTGCTAAACCAAAATTAGCTCAAATGGTGTACATCAATAGGCTGTCCTATTGATTAAAACTAAAACAAAACAAAACAAAGCAAACAAACAACCACTACCAACAGCAATTAAAACGAAATTAAAAAAGAAAAAAAAGTAAATAAAAAAAAAGACAGAAAAAAAGGCCAAACCAAAAAAAACCCTTTTTGAAAAGTACTACTATCTCAAGCAGTTTTCAGCTTCTTGCCTCAACTCAAAAACAGGTGTAAAAATAAAGGGTTCTCTGAAAGGTAGGTATGCTACTTTTTATCAGCACCGTGGAGGAATAAAGCAGGAAGATTTTACTTAGTTTTTCTTCATTTAATTTAAGTACTTTTTTAAGAACAAAAGGCCATTCCAATAACAGACTTAATATTTCATCCATCTATTGTCTCTATGGGTAAGGATTAATTATAACATTTAGATTAGTCTTCAGAGGTACCATGAAATGTGTTTTTATGCAGAAGCCTTCATTAAAATAAGGAAGTTACACAAGCAGGACTGCGTCTTCAGTGCTTTTGAGTCAGCTCTTTTGCTGAAGGCCCTATTCTAGTTTCATTCAGGAAAGCCAGAAGGTTACATGTAGAATGAGAAGTGATTCTCATCAACAACCAGAAACCCACATGCTGTTTACTTTTAAAGAGGGTCTCAAGTGCACCATGCCTGGGCTACTTTTGAAAGCAGAAGCAGGTCATTCATATCCTGACTCTCCAACGTATTTAAGAAAATATACACGTTTATATATCTTGGCTGTCAGTGCCTCAGTTGCTCCAATGCTACAGTGTACAACCAACTCATGATGCTCAAAGGGCAGTAGGATTACGGTGCTGTGAAAGTCATATGTAGAGACCGAGATCCTAACTTTCTCCTGCGATTTGCTCCAGTTTTTTTACAAGGAAATGTAATATTCTGAATCTGGATTTCTATGTTTTTGTAGCACAAAATGAAAACCTATTCCAAGTTAAGATGAAACAATTAAGAAAACAAATCTGACATATTTGAATTGCAGACACTGTGAGACTGAAATATCTTTCCAGTACTACTGATAACCAGCTTTGTCCTTCATATAGTCCTTCTCTTTCCTCTCTTTTTATTACAAAATAGTAATAATAGCAGTCCATCACCTGTACTGACAAGACTGAGAGGGTTTACTTTTCTTCCCCCAGGAAGCTGCTTTCCCATGGGCTGTTCTTCTGCTGGGGTGAGAGTAGAAATGAAGCACCCAAAGAATTTATCTCTCTCTCCCAGTTAGACCCACGCAGTTCTCTGGGTCAGCATAATTAACTCTGTCCCATTAAAACCCTTCAGCAGCACCTCAGCCCTGGTACTTGATGGATCTGTCCTAGTTACCAGCAACCCTGCCCATTCTGTTTTGAGGCACAATTACAGTAAAGCCTGGAAAGAATATAATTGAAATCAACCACTGCAGGAGGGTAAAGTGTATGTTAGAATTGAAATATCAGTGATACCAATCACTTAGAGGTAGAAGTTAGGAGAGTCAGAGGTCTGTTACACCCCATTTTACTACCTTCCAGAAAGATGATATTTGTGTTTCTCCAGGTTTCTCTCTGTGATATCATCCAGGAGAGAAGGGGGAGGGGGAATACTGGGGAAAGAGACTTCTCATAAAATTCACTTGACTGCAATGCTCTTACTTATTTTGAAATGCAACACAAAATACTAAAAGCTTCACTGTGCTACATTTATCCAGGGACCAGGCAGTGTTATACAAAAAATGACATTGTTCTAAACTGAATTTAAAGTGAAAACTACAAGGATTATCCTCCTCCCCAACTCTTATTTTTAACAATTACCTTTTTTTAAGTTTGATATTTGTAAAAGATATAAACAAAACTAAGAACTGGGAAATGCATTTGGTTTTGAATATGAAATCTAACCTGTTTATTCAAAACAGGCAGTCTTTCATTTTTTAGGATTCAAGATCTGCACAGATTGCAGTGTCACCTCCTGACATTCCCCACTGTGAACCTCAAGTTCGTGGGAATGACCAATACTAATGATCCCTGAACTGTTTCCCACAGCCAAATGACAGCTGTGATTCTTTAGCCTCAGCTCTACTCCTTAGAGCTGATTCAGCAGTAAATTTATGGCACTTCCTCTGACGTGTCCCATGCTGGCTTTGGACATTTATCACCCAACCTTAGCATCAGAAGATGCATCTTCCTCATAATTCATAGTCAAGTGCCTACTTCACAAGACCATGGGTAGCAGGAAAAGGCAGGTCTGGGTATATTCTGTGAGGCAACCAAAGCATTTATCTTACTATCACCCCTTTTTCAATGGAGGAGGAATAATGGTGGAACTTCGTGCAAAACATGGAGGAACTCCAACTCAAAAAATGGGCTCAAAGAAGCATTGTGCATTTTTGAACAAGGAAACTAACAAATAAAAGGAACTTGTTGAGTATATTTCAGGTTTGAGACTTTTACACTGCCCACCTCAGGACTCACAAGAAATATCTATATCCAAGACCATCTGCTGTCATAGAACCAGTGAAGTGTTGTAAAAGTTGAACATGAGTTATTCAGGTGTCATTACCCAAATCTATGGCAGCTAATCAACACATCTACAAGTAATTCCTTAGCAGATATAGCACTTTCTATTATTGTCATTATCACTCTATCTTTAAGTGATAAACACTAACAAGTTGATTTTTCCCCCTATACAATTGATCCTTCAAGCCAGAACACACTTCTGAATTTACTGGTCGATTTATTATAGACCATGTGAAAAAAAAATCTGCACCAGACAAGCTATAATCCCTCCAGCAAGAGGACTTAAAATGCCTAGAAAGTGAAATGGAGCTTTCCTGTTTAGCTACAGCTGAAAGAAGTATTAGTATGAAATTCTGGCTGGAAAGGGACTCCACAACCCCCTAATTTTGGCCTGATTCTGGATTTTTCTTGCCAAAACATAGTAATGTCTGGCTAGTGCAGGTTTTTTACCTGGGTAGAGAGAAAGGCACTAATAGGAGAAATTGTTTCCAGGTTCAGATGTGGATTTCAACCCCCTTCTTTTTACTCCTTAATCTCACCTCTTCCAAGCAGTATTTTATTTTTAAATGAGGGCAAAACCCAGTGTCTTTAACTTCATAACTTCCTGCTCAGAAACTCTAGCAGTGTGTGATAGTCTGGTTAAGAACTGTTTATCCTGCAGCCATGCCAGCAAAGCAATGCACCCTTGATCTTTCCATATGAGCTGTTACGCAGAGAGCAGGTTTCACAGCAGGTTCCATGGCACAAAAGACATCACGATGCAGAAATAATGCTCCAAACAGCCAGACACATTCTCACTTCTACAAATGTCTGAGCAAACATCCGCATCTGGTATTCTGATTTTTTGTTGTTGTTCTTTCAAAGAAAGTAAAATTCTGAGTATTTGCTTTTGTGCTTTGCCATTTAGAAGTGATTCCACTTACTGAAACAAAAACAACTTGCTTTGGATCTGACTGGAATTTGGTCACTGGATCAGAAACAGATCTTCAGAATGTTCTGTGCAGAATAGACTTGAAATGCAAGCTCTTCCTCACAGTAGAAATAGCTAAGAATAAGCTTTTCAAACATGACTATCAAAAAGTCAACATGTTTCTCAAAGTTGTGTGGAGCTACATATTCAAACACCATTTTAATTTATACCAAGGAAAAGATTTTTCGTCCATTTTGAAATACCACCAAAATTCTCATTCAAAGTGTTGCTATTCCATCTGGGTAGTCAAATGAAACAAGTAAATCTTGAGCAAACAAATCAGACTTCTGCACCTCACTCTATAAAGACAAATATTAAAATTGAAAACAGTAGACAAATAGAAACACTCTAAAATGCAAATTAATTGTTACCAGTGATGTAAGGCCAAGCCAGTAAAGCGATCTCATTAAGAAGCTTTATGGAGGCCATAGATTTAATTATCAGGGGCAGTTGTACAACTCGTTCTGACCTACTAGCAGCATTTTTGGTTTGCACAGATGGGCCATAGTGCTGTCTCTTTTCTTCGCCTATCTTTTCTGTTCCCCAGACAAGGCAAATTACTGAAATCTGTAAGTATTATGCTCAGCAAAGCTCTCACCCTTGCTTGTCAGTCTTGAATGCAGCAAGCTTTCTGCTGGCAGTAGAGGTGGAGACAATTTTCAAGACTGTGAAAATCTTGTAAGTTTCATTCCTTAATAATTATTATTCTGCAGTTGGCAAAGATAAATGCAGCCTGTTCTCCCTGCTCATTTTCTGCTAACAGCAGTAAGTGTCCTACATACTTAAACCATATCTCGTGGACATGCAGGGTGGAGGACAAAGGCAAAGCTTACACAGCTGGCTTAATAAATAAGGGGCTTCAACTGTTTTGTTAAGTTCATGTAGGGTGTATAACTCTTTTCATTCATCATGAAATAATGAAGCTTGGGCACTGCTCAAGGATATATAAGATGCTTGGCCATGTTAGTTGTACAAAAGGGCAAAGACTTGTGAGAAAATTACTTTTTTCCCTGAGAGGAAAAATGAAACTGTTGACAGACTACACACACCTCCCCCACCCCCCAAAAAAAAAAAAAGCAACCTAACACTTAATGTTGTAAATCCCACAAAATAAGGCCATGGAAATGTCTTCTACATACTTATGCAATATATCTTGATAGAAATAAATTAATCTTATTTTCTGGAATAATAATGTCATCTG
>JAWWMP010000093.1:956478-966837 GCA_035047865.1 Dendrocincla tyrannina
AGAGGAACACAGCTACTTCAGGCAGCAGTTTTTGGAAGCACCACATGTTCATACATCTGAAATACCTTCATTTTTTGTGATATTTTAAAATGTTGTTGCTATCTAGTTTCTTCCAAATCAGAAACTGCTCAAAACACTGAGGTGTCCCAGACAACCAGCCTGAAACACCTAAAAGGACCTTGAATTCCAAGCGATGTCCCAGGGCCTAGAAAATCTCACACAGGTAGCTGACAAAATAATCACAGCAGTTTTGTAATGGCAGTAGTAATTTGAAGAGGTGGAAGGCTGCTTGCAGCAATGGAATCTGCAATATTTGGTCAGCCTGAGCTATAAAACACCACACCAAAAACAAAGATACAAAAACTTTCTCACACCTCCCCATGTCTGTGTCTCTGGGCATACGAGACACTGAGTTGTGTTCTCATGGCAGTGCATGAGCCCCAGGACCACTTAGAGGTTTTGGGGTAAGTGCAGTCCCACATCTCAGAAACTGGTGTGGACAGCTTAGATACGAGTTTATTGCTACAGGGTTGCAAAGGTTTTGATCAGCTTCTCTACTTTCTGCAACTATTAATATTTGCATTTCACCATTTTTGGATAAATTATGAACCAGCTCCTAGGTGATTAGATTAGTCTGTTTAGATCACCATTCCCAAAAATCTGCTTTGCTGTCACTTATTTGGTGAGTTAAGCATGTGTCTTGTGGTCAGACATCATGTTCAGATACCTAAAATTTACAAGCTGGGGTTTTTTTAGCTTTACCCCTGAATATCTCATGATTTACAGGGAAAATTATATTCTTATGCAGATTTTCTCAGCTAAAAAATATTGTGATGTCCATTAAGAGAGTTTGATGGTTCTCAACCAGACCTCCTGTGTAACTCAGGTCATTATTGCTAACAATCCCTTCATTAATAAATCTTGTCCCAGAGAAGTCCTAGGAGGGGGTCTACAAACCACTTGCACTAAGGGAAAGAGATTTTGAATTTTGGATATTGTTTTTTGTTCCCTAAAACTTCTGTCAAAAGTCAGGTGGGTTCCTGGAATCATCTTTATTGCAAGGATGCTTGGGAGAAAGCCAAGGAAAGCACTCCCCTTCCAGTAATATAGAAAAGTATTTTACTACTGAATCCTTCTCCTTTTACAGGACATCTCTGTTAACAACCCTGTCTATATCTTGCAGAAGAAGAAAATCAAGTGTAAGCCTACTTGAAAGGGGATGAATACAAAGAAAAACTTGAAGGGGAAATATGGAAATCTTTCAAATTTTTCAAAGTTGCTGCTTTTTCTAAGTTAACATCTATTTGAATATGACTGCTGTGCAAGAATTCACTGATGTGATTTAAAAATAAAAAGATTCTAGGAAAATAACAGTGGTTTTCATTATTTCTCCATTGGGAATTTCTGGCTTTGTTAGTAGTTTCCAGCATCGTTGTTAACAGCCAAATGCTGAATAATAAACAAAGCATTTCCTCCTAAATTAAATGAAGCTTTTGAATTATGCAGCTGTAATGTTCACTCTTCTGCTGAGAACAAAGGGTTAAACAGCATGAAATATTACCTCTCTGTGAGAGAGGAGGGATTGAATTTCAGAAGGCAAGATCTTACAGCATATCCTGACTCAGACATGCTTTTACTGATTCAGGCATAGCATTCACTTGGAAAGCTTTACATCATGGCCTTGGCAGACTCCCAGGCTTTCCCAGTGCAGGCTGCTATTTTTCCTTTAGCTTACCAAAAATAGCCATGCATAGATTTAGTGTACTTGGTTTGCTGGTGTTTACAGGCATGTGTTTTCAGGAGTGCCCTGGGCAGTCAGAGACTATTACAGGTTGGGGATGAATGAGGGAAATATTGAATTTCTTTGCAGGCAGAGATACCCACACCAAAGCCCAGAACTCTGTAGACCTTCAAGCATCCAACCCATTGCACTGGACCTGTCATCCACATGTGTGTTCCCAAGTCAGGGACAGCCTTTTTGTATGGTTGTGGTCATTTCCAAGGGGTTTAATGGCCCCCTTCCCATGACTCTCATGGTACACCAAAATATCAGGGCAGGCCTTCTTCAGAGCAAGGAGTGGCCAAACTCTAGCTTTAAAGTGTTCAGCAAAAAAACCTTCAGCTGCTGAATGAAAGGATGAGCATCACAGTAATATCTCCTTATAGATAGGCTGACCTTTTTTCAGGCCCCTTTACTGCAGCTGGGAGGACAGAGCCTCAGCCACTATCACAGCTGTCATGCATTACAGCTCCTGGGCAGACAGATCTGCCTTCTACTTCATGCACTGTGATATGAAGTGACTGACACACACCAGTGCAAAGGATCCTTGGGTATGCAGCACAGAAAATTGTGAGAAGAGACCAGCAAGATGCCTAAACCAGGACAGTTTTAATGCTTAGCTGCCAACACGGACATCCCTGACATGCTTCTTGTCCAGGGGGCATGGTGAACACCAGCATGAACATCTCGGCCTCCACAAGACTTCCTAAAGCAAGATATCTAAAAGACTGTGCTCCTGCCAGCATCCAGGCTTGTGATGCAGACTGCAGTTTTAGAAGGAAAACACAGTTATTCCTTGAGTGCAGAAGGTAGTTGGCAATAGCAATGAGCTCTCACCAAGTTTTCCTGAGACAGCTTACCTAAAACAAATCACAGCATGAGTTACAGCAAGAGGTTAGCATGTATTTTTCATTGAGCTTGCTTTCAGCCAGCTTCGTTAGCTTCCCAGCATGACTGCAGCAGACTCATGCTCTGCATCTGAGCCCAGGGCTGGGGCCACAATCACATCCAGTGAACCATCCACATTCCAGAAGAAAGGACCTGACAATGTAGTAGCTTTTGGCCAAATTTTTTTTAAAGAAAATTATCTGAATATAATCTCAAGGTCCGGAAGACTGGTAAGTGAAATAACTTGAATGACTCAAGCTGTCATAGGTCTCTGCTGTGCTACTTTGGTCTTGACCACCAAGCGTCTATGGTACAAATAGGGAGAGGAAAATAAAAGACCACGGCCAACGGTGTGTGACCACAGTGTACCTACTCCCCACTCTTCTCACCTCCCCCAGGGAACAACAGTGACAAGCACGAGCCTAAAACAGGTCTCAGCTTGAATCTCAGCTAGAGTATGAGTACTGCTGTGATGTCAGCAGTGAAAGTGCCCCAGTCAGAGCTCACCTGAGGAAGGCAAAGATACTGAGGGTATCTGAGTCTGGGAAATGTTTTTCTTTGTGTTGTAGGAAGGGGAGTTGAGTCGGTTGTCTAACAGGGGACCTGATTGTCCCATTTACTGACTGGAGCTTTCCTTGAAGTTTTGTCCTCTGCAAACAATGAGGAAGGAGTTCACTCTTCAGATTGCTTCACCACTGGTTATTTCCCTAGCATTTTTTTTTTTAACTTAGTTTACAGAAGGCCTCACAAAAGGTCACAGAAGGGTGATTAGATATTGCAGTGGACTGCCCAGGGAGGTGGTGGAGTCACCATCCCTGGAGGCGTTTAAAGAAAGATTGGGTGTGGCACTTAGTGACATGGTCTAGTCAAGATGGTGGTGTTCAGTCATAGGTTGAACCCAATGATCTCCCACTTCCTTTCCAACATAATTGATCCTGTGATTCACTTTCCAAGTGGAAAGAAACATGTATATCCTCCTGTGATACCACTTATCCCTATATCCTTCCTGTTGCATGCTCTTCTCCTAACAGCATGGTCTCTTAATTCGTCATCTAACACCTTCCTTTGTTATTTTTCTTTCTTTTTACAGGTGTTGCTCATAAGAGCTGGAAAGGAAGAGGTCTGCGGAACCTGGCAAAAGGCTGTTTCTTATACTTAATTCAATGTGTAGGGTGGAAGTCTTGTGTGCATCCTCTGTATCCAGATACATGCACATATGTGTCTGTGTGTGCATATTTTGTTTTCAGAATTTTTACTTTTTTTTTAATGTGCCCTTAAATGTTTACAATGCAAAACCCACAGCCCCATGCAACTCTGGCAAGTTAGAAAGTGTAGGCTGGGCAACCAGCACCAACCTTAATAACCAAAAATAACTGCCTGGGTCTGAACCAAGTATTTTCTCATCAGTATGCAGCACCAGGGTGTAGGATGAGGAAAATGAGGAGTGGGAGGATATAAAACAAACAGTAAAAAGGAAAAATGTCAACTGTGCTCTGGCCTTTCCTTCTGCTTCTCACAGCCCACTCCAAGCACTGAAGTTGGGGTATGTGACAGGCTGTGCACAGAGCAGGGGTAGCACGCATACAGCTGAACACATCTGGTTAGCAGTTGCCTGGGTTTGTGCTGCGAATCAGCCAACAGCATTCACATTTCTAAGCCAGCCCTCCACCATTGTTGCAGAGTGGTTTATGACTTGACTTTTCCTTTGTAATAGGTTCATTCCTCCTGCCAACAGTACTGCTGTCACTCTTTCATCTTTGCCTCCCTGCTCACTGTAGCCTTCATCCACACATGTATACGTAGAGTCAGACTCAGGGCAATTGAGAGGGAATCGTTGGCATGACAGAATTGGAGACAAGTACCTTATCTGAAATGCTAAGCACCTTCCATTCCTAAGGTTTTTCCTTCCAAGAAAAACCATATTTATTTAGATGTGTAATACCAGGTTGCAGGGCTGGTTTGGGCATCAAAGGGGGAAACTGCCGCTTCAGTATTTCCAGGTACAAGACAAGATGTATTTTACTGCTATTTTTTGGAGAATGATGTGGTTCCAAAAGGAAGTGTAGAAAAGTGGAAAAGCTCCCTTTGTCAGATCAGTCTCACTCAGCCAGTACCAGCGCTTCTGTCCTTTCCCTCTTTATCACCTACACAATCAGGCAAGTGGCTAGGGAGTTACCTGACTTTTGTTTTGTTATTTAACAGAGATGGTGGTGAGAGAAAAAAAGTCATCACACAGGCTGCTACTGATTACGGTTCTCAATTTAATTAGCTCCACTTTTCCACCCTGCAAAAAAACTAAGATTTCAACGTGATTGGCAGTCACTGGTAATAGTACAAGGAATGTTTGGATAAAGAGAAGAAAATAGACAAATGAGCAGACAGGTATTGATAAGCTGGTCCATCCATAGGACAGGAAAAAATGTTAGGGAAGAAACTCTCTCTGGGCCCTGGGGCTTATACCCAACAAAGAACAGGGACACAGCCATAGAAATACAGCTGTGCACGTGGAAGATGTGATAGACTGGGAAAGTCAAATTGCTTCAGAAGGAAAATTAACTGTGATTACTTGATGCAAGACATCACTCAAACCAATCAAATTGTTATTTTGGGAAATCATAAATTTGTATCCAGAGTCAGTTTATCACTCATTAAAATCTTATGAGAATGATTAGGAAATGATCTTAATAAGTAAATGTTCTCCTCTTTTTCATTTAATAGCTTAAAATATAAGATGATCTCACCTGGCTCTTACATGACCCCTGACCACCTCAGAGGTAATTACTTTTATCCTCATCCTTACTGCTAGCATTGGGTCCAGTCTGATTATTTCTGGTGTAGACATAGCTGAAGTCTCCTTGCCACCATCTCTGTCTGAATGAGAACTGTTCTATATACCATAATATGGTACATCTGTATCTCATTTATGCCAACTCACTGCTTGCTTCCCAGGGCAGAGTAAAGCTGCTGTGATAGTGAAGTGCACAAAGATGAAAAAGAAAGAGAAATCCTTATGAATCCTTATGTAACAAACTAAAGAGGGGTAATCCAGAGCAGCCATGTGATTCCTCTGTATTACAGGGTACATGATTTTGCTGGCTCCATGCTGGAATGGAAAATGGTTACTTAGACAAATTCCACCAGGCTTCTTTGCTCCCTTGAAAAGATGATCTTGCTGGGAAATCCCCTTGCTGGATGGACTTCAGAGGTCAGTTTGGTGGCTTTTCCTGTATGTTGCGTATCTGTAGATTCAGCTGAGGGATCTTATTTTAGTTTAAGGATCTTCCATGAAAGGCAGCATTGTTAAGACATACAGAAGTCAACTCAGTCATTATTAAAAAAATGCTTAAACCACATTATGAAAGAGTTGCTTAGGTGCATATCATTTCTTGTGATTACACAAAGGCATACCCAAGTCTATGCCATTTTTCTGAGCAAAATATTCCTCTCTTTCCAATAATTACCCCTGCATAGTGACAGAATGGATCTATGGAAGAAATACAGATTATTCTGTATTCTTAAAACTAGTAGGTACTCCATATTGGAAAAAAAAAATTCTCCAGAACACAAATTTTTTAAAAAAATAGTTTAAAAAACCAACCAAACCAACAGTTTTTAAAAATGAGCAATTTTAAGTGGAAATTACTGTAGCAATAAATTAACTTTACCTTTAAATTTTACTTTTCCTTACATGGAGCTACAGGCATTTGAAAAGCTGTTGAAATCTGTACTTCTTAAGCTTCCTTTTCAATAGAATAACTACAAGAAACCCAAGGGATTCAAGTGTCCAACAGGTTAAGAGCAGTTTTATTTAATACATTGTCCTGCTTTGCTGAAAGAGAATGGTGATCTCACCATTGGCTCAAAAAGAGACCTTTTTGATTTGCTTTCAGCTCATCCATGCTTCACAGTGCAATTCTCTATTTCTTTCTCTCCATATCTAGGAAAAAAATAATAAATGCCAGTGTGACACATTTTCAGAAAGTGACAACATGGTTTAGAAGCTGTCAGTACCTAATGAAGTATTTCAGCTCTATTTTATAAGCTGTGATTATCATGATCATTTTTACTGATACATATATGGATTTGACATCTGCAGCCCTTTAGCCTTTTTAAATAATCTGGTCAGCAAAATTGCTAGTATGTAGGTCAATTTAACCATTTCTTGCTAGCTTTTCTGGTGGGTTTTTTTAAGTCTTATGCTCTAGATATATGTTGCTGCTTCCCTATAAGAAACAGAGCAGAGAAGATTAGGAAGATATTCAGCAAACTAAATTATAAACTCAGGAACTTCTTATTACTTACTCTATTTTCTGAAGGCAATGCTTCTTATAAGTAACACTGTCAGAAAGGCTCAGACCCAAGAATTAAGGCACAGACCAGAAGTATTGCTCCTGCTGCTCTCAGATTATCAAAATGTTTGGTTAATTATAACTTTTCTCATATATATCTTAAGATGACAGGACTGGTAACTAGCTGCTGCTGAGCCCATGTGGGGAAAGGGATGTTGCAGGAGCTGTGTGTGCAAACACAGCTGTGGAAGGCACACACACCTTGTTTGTGCATAAAGGTACCAGTAGAAACCTGGACAATCACAGAATAATTTGGTTTGGAAGGGACCCCAGATTCATCAGGTTACATAAGGATCTGTCCCCCAAAGGTGGACTCAGACTTGCAGGTTTTTCTTGCTCTTACAGTGGTCAGCAGTCTGTTGATTTGTTTGATTTTGTTCTTCTGAGTGTGATCTTGTGCGAGTAACCGCAACACTGAGTGAAGTGTTTGAACCTGTGATTCTCATTAAGCATGCACGTGGCCCTACAGGTGAAATTCAGTTGCCTCCAAAACATCGTCATGGCGATTTGGACGAAACTGATTGCCCAGGCTGACACACAGCATGGGTGGACCTCATCAGCAGTTTCTTAATTTGTTCAGCTTTGTAACAGAAATCCCCAAAACACTTGAATACCAACACCCCCCCCCCTCGAATACCGACAAAATCTTGTTGTTAATCCAAAGATAAAAAAGCAAATTATGTGTAATTTGTCTAATGATTTTGTTTTACCTAGTAAAATAGAAATGGTTGTTCCATGCTGGAGACCTGTAACTAAACTTATTTTTGAAGCAATTTTGAAAAGGGTTTTTCAGACCAAAGTTGAAAGTGAGGTTTTGTGTGTGTTTGTGATATGTTTGGTTGGCTTTCTGTCATTCTAACATATTAAGTACGATCATTTCAGGAAAGTAGGTCTGTCTGTTCTTTTTCACTTTTAAATCAAGGTGGTTGCTCAAGCAGCCAGACACAAGGGCTGCAGAAGACATTACACAATTCCAAACCTGAGAGCAGCAGCATAATGAGTTATAAAGGATGACCACGAGGTAAGTGCCACAGCGTTTTCAGACCTGTGCTAGATGTTCATGCCATGCATGAAATACCTTCCTAGACCTACATAGTGCTGATGGTAGGTCTTGTCCCAGGAGACATCAAATTCAACTGAAAGTTAGTGATTCATATCTACCTATATCTGTACCTCTGTGTGCATGCACAGAGACACTTGCACATATAAAAAAATAAATGACAACTTCATTTTAACATCAATTTATAGGTAACTCAGTTTTCTATAAATGCCAGTTTGTGCCTCTTCCTGGAATCCACCTACAGATAGTCAAGAACTAAAGAAACCTTGAAAACTGTCATAGCAACATTTCAGATTGCAGTTGGGAAGCCTGTGCAATATTGGAGCCTTGTTTCAAAACTGACATCCAAAAAATCAAGTTTAACATCCAGCACCTGTTCAATGCTTTTCTGAATCAGGGCCATTCACTATAACAGTGATTTGCCTGTGCTCTTGCTGCAGGACCAATTTTTAACCCATGGGATGCATTCTCAATGAAAATTTTTTTAAAAAATTACATTTTCATTATAAGTTGTTTCACAAACTTTCCTAAAATAGTATATACTCTCTCCCTTTCACATGAAACTATAGCATTATCTTCATAAAGCAGGGCTCACAGATGGAAACTCTTTCCCCTTTCAATCTTCTTTGTAAACAGATTTTTTCTATAAGAAATCATGAGATGAAATTCATTCCTGGAAGAACAAGTAAAACCCTGTGTCAGATTTCAAGGATCTTGTTTTCATTTTCCAGTTACTGTACAAATGAAATAACCATTAGTGCCCAATGAATGACTACACTGAGTCAGAAGGTCTTCTACATTATTAACACTTCATTGCACCACAAAATTTACTACTACCTACCACAGTTTAAGTAAGGATACACAATAGATCAGCTGCTAATTAAGGACTAAACTCCCATCTGAAGCAAAGAGCGAAAACATTCACTTTTCGACAAGCTGATGGCCCAATTCCAAAGGTCATGACTGGGTCTGTGGTTCAAAGCAGCAACACTTTTTATTTTCAAGCAGTCAAACCAGTGGATGAAATCAGACATTCAGTTCTAGTGCAAGAGATTGCAATATCCTTGCTTCATTGTACATGTTGTCTGTTTCGACAAAATCTCCCAAATATCCTTTTCCCTATTTTTTTCATCCCAAAAGCACTGTGATTCTATTGGAGCTCCAGACAATGGACAAACACACCTTGTAGAGGAGCCAGCCCACGCACCCCTGCACACCACTACACTTGTACCTGAGGAAGAAAGTTGTGGCCATAGCCCTGTTCCTCCAGAGAAGCTCTCAATACCTTCCCCAAGCAGAGCACTCATCTTGTTCCACTGCCATCTGCACCTGGAACTGCTGGCCTGGAGTTTCATGTCCAGTCAGGCTCAGTGCCCGGGGCCTCACATGCTGCCCTTGCCACGTATTGCCCATAACCGCACAGCTGCTGTGTGTCTCTGAGCTGTTAGACATGAAAGGACAAAAGCACATGGAGGTCAAGGCCCTTTCTTATACTTTATTGTTCTGCAAGAAGTGCTGGTTGGTCTACAGTTGTGCTCATTATAAGGACTGAGTGTAAGACCTGGTATGAATCAAGCAATTATAATCTCTCTCTGCTTCTGATGGCAGATTTTTTTATACTCAAAATACCTCTTGAAAAATGCCTTTTTTTCCCCCCTTTCTTTCTCTATTGACCCTCATCATAGAGCCATCTCTTCACTGACTGTCTGACTAGCATTTTTAAGGAAGGCAAAGAGCCATTACTCTTTCCTTGTGGGTCTGCTTTACATGATATTCAGCCTGACAAAGCACAAACATTCATGAAGGGCCTTTGGACAAGTTGAAGGGAAGCTGGCTGAAAAGGAGACAAACACTGGGAAACTCCATTGGGTTTTTTTGTCCCATAGATCCAGTCACTCTCATTTGAACTAGTTTAAAATTAGTGCATATGTTGTTTCTGTCCTCTTATGCTGCTGAACACTTGCAGACAGCAACCCTATATAGCATGTGCAGTTTCTCTTTTTTGCCCTCTTTTTCTCTCTCACACAAACCAAAACACAGATACACACACACACACATGCGCACACAGAGAGTCACAGCTTGTCAACAGCTTTAGCAAAGTAAAATACAAATGATAATTAGAAACATGTGACCCTAGAAAAGCAGCACAGAAAGTAAAAGGTCATCTTTTTCCAAATGACCTAATTAGAAAAGCCTGGAGTGTTAGCTACAATATATTGGTTTTACATAGCTTTTTAACATAGACTTCCTGTTTCAAAACAATGCAATTTATTGGTCATAAA
>JAWWMP010000093.1:1025193-1040680 GCA_035047865.1 Dendrocincla tyrannina
TCTGTACCCCAAAACCCTATAAGTAAAAGAACTCTTCTCTGCTTTACCCACATAAAGTTGTCTTGGAAAGTTTTTTTGCCCTTTCCTTAAGGCAACAATCTCGTGAAATAATAATTAAATTAATGCATTCATAATTGCACTCTGCAACTTAAAAAGCAGTTTATCAGATGTTATAACATGCATTTCTGCAAAACTTTCTAGGCAATCATATTTATGAAGTGTTGCCTAGCTGTGTAACTCTAAATGGATCTCTTTTAGTAAAGTAGCCCTTTTCTGATAAGCCCATTTGTGATTCCTTTAAGAGGAATATTTTAAAGAAATTACTCCTTTAAATTTATTTCTTCCATTGAAATTCCTTTAAATATTCCTTTATAAGTGAATTAGTTTTCAAAATAGTAAGGGCTAAAAAGTGGAAAATACAACCTCCACTGCCTAAACACTTATATATCCTTTCAAAAAGACCTACATATGGAAATTCCCCACTTATTATATATTCTGAGAGGTATCACTTCTGGCTGCTGGTAATTGCCAATGTGTTCCGTTTGCCTAGCAACAGTTTTACAGTAGATGTACCATTTGTGTTATCATAAAAAGTAAGATACTTGCAGAGTCTCTAGAAGTATATGATGCTTCTACTGAATTTCTGCTAACGTGTACGACATCATAGTAGGATTGTCTGATGGATTTGTCCAGATTTTTCCCTTGGTGTACCTTGGGGAAGGTGGTGGCACTGAAAACACTGACCTCTTTTTCCCTCTGCAGAATTATTTTTCTTTTGTTACTTGAGGATGAAAACATTCTCAGCATCCCCACAGGCTTATTTCAGTGGATACTACAGAAAAGGAGTTCTACAAAAGTTTTCCTAGTGTCAGGTGCTGTCTTGTGCAAACTATCAACCTATTGGAAAAGTCAGAGAAAAATGTAGCTCTTGCTTCAGATGAGGTTCCTTGTGCAGCAAGGCACTTTGCAGTCACAGCCATTTCCTTCTTAATAGTAGGACCCTGTTCAACCAAAAGGATTGCTTACATGAGCAGCACATCAATTGGATTTAAATTGAAGGATTCCCCCACACTCTGCTTTGTGCCTTAACCACCACACATAACCTCCTACAATGCCAGTTCTAAGTGTCTTCCTGAGCCACAGCTTTTCTGTGCAAGATGTATCCACGAGCTCTGCTATGAACTTGAGGGAAGCACAGACATGGAGAGACCAACACAGACCCAGATGCCTGTGGGCTGCCACTCCTCTCACACAGGCCTGTGGCTCAGCACAGAGACCAAGCCCAGGGCCAGCTGCATCTCTTCCCAGTACCTCTATGCTCATCCCTCCCTTCACAAACTGCCTCTGGCCTCTGCTCTGTTGCCAGCCCAGTTGCCATGGTTTTCTTTTCCCTCTTTGCCAAGCTCCCACGGCATGGTTAAGCACAGCTCTGTCTCATGCAGTAGAAATGGACACCTCACCAGAACACTCCAGAAGTGCTTCTCAGCCTCCACAGGATGAGGCATGTGAAAGCTTAACATTTTTTCGCTGTGCCATGAAAACTTTCCCATGAATAAACACGAACAAAGTATGTTTGATGACACTAGCCTGGTACATAAAAGACTGCTCTAAAATAAGTCCGTAGAGTAATATTTGGTGTACACAACATTCCAACATGGTATTTTTATTCATTTGGAAGTTCTCAATTTCCTCGAAGTTGCATGGGATTAATTAGGGTATTGATGGACTGTCTGGCACAGTTAACTGTTGTTACTGTAAGGTCTTAAGGGGACACTTCAGCGCATTTCAGTGCAGTGGATTATGGCATTCTCTTGGCTGCCGTTTTTAGACTTCTGCCAGATGCCACTGCCCTCCACTGCAAAGGTGAAGACAAGCATTCATCCCAGACCATGTTCTTTTAACATTAACCCACCTTTGCAAGTATAGAAATAAGGCACACATTCAAGAGCATAGCTTTTAAATATGCAGTGATGACTGCTGAACCTTGACATTACTCTACATCAGAGAGGATTATAAACGTGCCACCAAATTACTCTCTTCCACTACGGTATCAGACAAAGCATGAAAAGAAAAAACTGGGAATCCGTATTCTATGAAACACAAAGCTAATTACAAAAAAGCACCAGGATAGGTGTGAGCCCCACAAAACATACAGAGTAGAATGTAGTGTCAATGCAGGGCATAAACAGACATTTGCAAGTTCAGAGCATAGATCTTTCCAAGCTCTGGACTCAAATTTATTGCAATTATTGTCAGGTGGCGAATAACAAGAGAAGCTAACAGGACTTGCAAGAACCCCAGCACAAAAAATTGCAAGATCACCAATGAGCAGCACAAAACAAGCACAGTTTTGGAATGCAAAAATCTCCAAAACAATGAAATGCAGAGAAAAAGCCAAATGCTGAGACATCGCTATTCTGACTGGTTTTTCTCCTTTCTCCTGTTTCACTCCCATAGTATGAGCAACTTACAAACCTCTCTCCAGAACACTGGCCTCTGTTTGTGGAGTGTTGCACTATTCTTACCCGGCCCCTAACAAGTGCTGCCATATCTGCAAGAATAAAAGATTTTTCAAGTACATTGTAAAAGATAGAAATAAGGTTTCAATCCAGAAGACACAAAGTACATCTTACTGGAAGAGTTACACACAGTGGTCACCTGTCAAGAAATAATTACAAGCCATCTACAGAGCTGTTAACCTCCATGATCTACAGTAACCTCCTCAAAAAAGCCACACCTGAGTGTTAGTAAATGACGGCATTCTCCCACACGTAAACTTGGCACGTTCAGAGTAAAGGTAGGATACTTGGAGAGTTTTTGATGACTAACAGAGCTTTCCAATTCTGTGTCACTTTGTCTACAGAAAATAGAAGAGCCCCTGAAATCGTTTACATATGAAGAGCAAAGCCAGAAGCTACTGAACTGGATAATTCTCATATTGGTCTTAGAAAATACATGTTAAGACACGTTCATAGGCTCAGTCCCAAACACTTGATTTTTTCCCTTAAACGTTGACCTCCCAAACAAGTCTTCTAAGACTGCAAAATTATGGCTAAAGCTGTGGGGCTTGTTGCAGGTTTTTTAATGGGTTTCTTTAAATAAGTTTTATATTCTATGTGTGGTATTTTTGCAATTGAATTCTAAAGCATTTCACTTGGCTTGCAAAAAGTTTCCTGTTGTTATGTCTCCACAGCTACCAGAGATGTGGATACTGAAGAGAGAGTTGCTGACATCTGGGTGATTTAAGCATGTTTTGGATAGTTTATCATCATGAACAGTTGTCTACCATTTGTTATCACAAAGGAGAAAGAGAGTTAATAAATAGCATCTTTGAAGATGCAAATACTTGCTCATTTAATGTTACCATTCATCTAAAAAAGTAGAAGTAAAAGCTTATAAATGAAAAAAGAAAAAAACCCAACTTTTCTCTGAAGGATTGTCCCTTACAGCTCAGCCCAGATTAAACTACAAAAATAAGACTTTCAAGTATAAATAGTAAAGAACATTTTATTAAAATGCAAGTTCTTCAAACCTTATGTATCAAAACTAAGGCCACAGCTAATGCTAACATGAAGTCAAGAACCTCAAAAGGTTCTTATGATACAATTTAGAAATCTGAGACATGGCTATTTTACAAACAATTACTCAAACATTCTGAAATGCAGCATTACTTGTTCTAAAATAATATATCATTTATTCTAATGACTATTAATATTTAATGATACAAAGTACTGAACTATCAGTGCATGTAACCCGTCTTTATTTTGGTCCTGTGATAGAAGCAATATTCTGCATCACTCCAGCTACAGAAATGAATGAAAGTTCAAAACATCATATATAGAAGCTGTCAACAACTCCTCCCTTTTCTGCTGAGTTAATTTCTTTTCTTCTAATGCTAAATATCTCCAGTCATAATAGCAATAAATTCTTCTTGATTGACTGTAAAAAAAATTAAAGAGAAAACCATTAGACAGAAACCAACCATAGAAGAAAATAATGCATATTCATAATATGCTTTTACTTTGAGGTTCCCCTGTTAGCATTTGTTGCATCTGATCCATTACTATCAGGGTTTACAAGTTCGCTTTTCTGCTTCTACAACGACAGGGGGCTTGCACTTTTTTTTTTTTTCAAAGAAAATGAAGTCAGAATACAAGCTTAATTATGTGAAATACTTAAGTCAGAGTCTATCTCACATATAACAAGCTATTACTTCTAATTATGGAAGTAAAAATATTCTAAAACATGATGGAAAAGAAACCCTAAGAAGCATACACAAAAAAAGACAGCTATGCAAAAACACAATACATTATTAGTGTAAGTTCTATAAAAATGTTAAATATTGTATATAAACTTTATTTAGTGAGTGCTTGTCAAGAAACAAGACTTCAGCTACAGTTAGGATTAATTCAGTTTTATTCTTAAAAGTCATGATTCAAACATTTATATGCAAACCACCCCCACAGACCAAACTATGCTATTCCTTCCTCTCCCAAATCTGTAACACTTGCCAAACACAAAATGAATTTTAAATCGTTTACTAATTATTCCATAAATTAGTTAGAATTAAAATGGGCTTTTGACGAGACTTTCCCCATATGAACTTTCTTCATTCTTCATTTATAATTAACAGAAATTTTACACAAATGTACTTGAAGAAATTAAGTCGGAATAATAAATTAATTAGCAGTCATTAATTATTTTGCTGCACTTATACCTGAGCTACTGACCTTACTCATATGTTAAAACAGAGCCGCTGTAAAAGAGTTAACTAATGAACATGTTCACTCTGCAACTAATTACTGTAGTGAGGAATGATCAGAATAAGTCAGTGGTACAGAAAAGACAAGATATACACAAAAAATTCTCCTTGACAATTATCCATCCCAGCCAATGCACTATTCCTAAACAAAGCACTGCAAAGAAAGAGCTACATCTACAGACAGAAGAAAATTAAACAAATTTCACTATGTTACAGAATAAAAAGCCCCAACTAAATATGCCTTGTTGTGACCCAAGTGAAAAATATGAAACAAGTAGATTTAGCCCAGCTTAGGACACTATGCTCTGAAATACCAGTCCATCACCATGTTCTAAGAGACAAAAATATTATGTTGACTGTGTGACTTTAAAAAGCATTTCCACAGCTTTATCACAGTAGCAACCCAGTAACAGTACTAATGCAAACATCCTCTCCAGAACATTCTCTGGCTTACAACACCCTTGTTAAACAACTGCAAAATGGAAATACAGTATTACAGTGACAAACAAATTTTGTAACATTCAAACAAACCGCAAAAAGAAGTGTAGTTACAATTCCCAGTAACACAAGCAATCCCAGATAATCCTTTTCAGACTTAGGATCTTTTCATAAAATTAAGCACAATGAAAGCAAAGACAATCAGTTTTTCATGGCATCTCATTACTCTCAATTCCGGGACATAAGCCATTGCAAAAGGCCAAACTGGTGTCACAACTAATATGAAAAAAGTTGACTTACAATCTTGAAAGTTAAAAGTGCACTTATTTTTTCAGTGGTGGGGATTTTTTCCTCTAATTCTGTGCCAAAATCTGAGACCCAAGACTGCATCATGTTTCCTACAGATGCATCCACACAAGATGACAAAAACTGCATGAACTGACAGCACAGAGTTTCTAAAGTTAGTTATGCTCCAAAACACAAGGCATTCCTAAACCCAGGAATACAAAAGTAAGATTGTTTAAGGCAGACAAAAATGTCAAAATTGGGACCTTATTTCACTGTGAGCACAAAATCTCTCAAATGTAATAAAGGTGTTAAATCAAAAGTGGTATTATTCCTGTATTTGAAGCATCAATTAAAAATGCTAGCAACTAACAGTTTCAGATTTTTTTTTTTGGAAGGCAGAGAAGAAGGAGAATTAGATGACAGCAGGATTTTGCTACATGACCCAGATGTTTGAAGAAAAATAGAATGGTGATTCAGAGAATTATTTACTTTCACAGAATGAATCTTAAAAAGCTAAAAACAGCCTCAGTTTTCTTCAAAGAACAAAAAACACACAGAACCTTAAAGATAAACAGTACTATATACAAACATTATGCTGTCAATCTTCCATATTCGATCTTGTGCTTGATTGCTCCAACAAAGAGAATGAATGGATGACTAAGAGGAAACTGAGCCACCCACTCTTAGCTGATCAATTTGATTTAAAAAAATGTAGCACTGACACAAAATAATTATAACTGAATAACTCTTCTGAAAGGAGCTAATGGTCTATGTTCAACCTGTAGCTCCCAAATAGTCATGTGACAAAAAAGCATTGATCCATGATTCTGACATCTCATTTGGCAGCTCCAGGAGAGCAACACATAACAAAATGTGTCTGCAGATGACTTCTACTCTCATTCACCTCTATGGCCACAACTTCCAAAAAATAACACCTATGTCAAACAGCAAAGAGAGGAAGACTATCAAGGATGATCCACAATTTTTTTTCACTAGAGTGAGAGTTTTGACTTCAACAGATGCAGCAGCTCACAAGTATAAATTCTACCGTCACTGGAGAAGTTGATGAATTGCTAGTGAAATCTCAGACATGAGTCACCATCCTGAAAGAATACTGTTCAATGACTGATACAGTGTTTAGGCACCTAGTCTCAAGGGAGTGGTCCTTGAAATCCAGGTTTCTGGTATAAAAACAAGGATGTTTCGAAGTCAATGAAAAATCCTAAGTTCCAGTGTTCACAATGATTTAATAAGCATACTATCAAACTGGACTTTTTAATTCATTCTTTATTTAACTAATAAATCCCTTCTGCAGCCCACTCTGTATAGACCTTGTCAATTGCACCAAGCCATTTTTCACACACTGCTCAGAACTACATTGAAGACCCATCCAAGCTCATCCTGCACAGACCCAGGGTACTTCCAGCATGACTTATTAGCATAATGCTCCATATCCAACTAACATGCTGAAATCACAACGACACACTGCCACTTAAGAAATACTAAGTGATCAAAAGACTTTCTCTTAGCACTTTAATCCTTTCACTGACTTATAAAGAAATAGAAGTGTAGTGTAGGTATACAGAATCTCCCATGTACCAGTTCAATTACCTTGACCTTCAACTACACTTTCAGCCATCTTTTAAACGATACTGGTTGAATAGGGGTTAGTGATGAATCAACTCAATTCTTAAGATTCCAAGATGTATTTCCAGGACTGGTAGCTGTCAAAACCAACAGTCTCCATTATTTGTAAGCTAAATTAAGTTTGAGCTTAAAGTTACCTAGAGAGAAACTGAAGAGGTCATTTTCACAGCAAAACCACACTTAAAAGGGGGAGAAAATTAAGAATAAGATTATATGGGGGTTTATTTGCCAACACGTACTTTCTCCATCTCCATCCTTATCAAATTCTTCAATCATAGCCCGTAGTTCTTCATCAGACATATTTTCACCCAACTCTCTAGCAACCCGGCGCAGGTTTCTCAGACTTATTTTACCAGAGTCATCATCATCAAACAATTTGAATGCCTTGAGTATTTCTTCTTGTGGGTCTCTGTCCAATATCCAATCTGTCACTGCAAGAAGGATACTTAAGTTAGACTAAAAAAATTCTGAAGGGTAAACTCAGAATGACCTATGCGAACTGAGTCAACATAGGAATACACATTTCTGATTTTACCTGTTCTTATGTTTCTGTATTTTTCAATTCAACATGCATATTTATTTTGCTGTTGTCTGACCTCTTTTTCTCCTCTCTCTTTTCCCAAACTGAGTTATTCTTTAGGGTGTAACACTTGCAGTGGAAAGCTACATGGCAACTTGGACACAGTCATGCTTTCCACACATTTTTCAATAGAAATTAAAAGTATACACAGCCCTCATCTGTTTCAAACTTCTTTTTTTAAAAAAAAATCAGCTCTGATAGACAAAGATGTGATTTTTTTATGTTTTCATCAGGATAGAATTTTGACTTTGAGAGAACACTGAAACACTTAGTAAAGAAAAACATTCATATGGAACCTCTCCTTTAAATTCAAAACCATGTTAACACAAACCCACCCCCAAAAAAACAAAAACAAAACCTAAGCACAGGATTTACAAAAAGGGCACTGCTATGAATTGCAAGATGTGTATTCTGAAAGGATTCTTCAGTCTTTACTATTTCTTTTATCGTAACTATTTGCCAGTGTCTGCAACAGAAAAGACAAACTTCCCAGAAGAAGTATTTTTCTAGTAATTATTTCAGACCAACCAACAATGTGTCTTATATTTGTACCTGCTACTCTTGTATTACAGGGCTTACTATTTATGACTTCATCAAGCCATTAAAATCACATCAACACATAAAGAACCACTTACCATCTGCTTCTGACTGCAGATGGAACGTCTGCTCTGGATTAACAAATTTAAGAGGAAAAAATTTTTTCAAGCTCATATAAGCTCACTACAGCAATGAAGTTCATATATGTGCATAAATGCCCCAGCTTTATCCTAAATTTAAACATTTTCTTTTAAAACAACATCCCAGTGCGACAGCATCACATCACTTGAAAAATGTCAGCTTTTGTGGCAAAAAGACAAATGAAGAATGAAACGCGAAATATAAATACAAAACTGCAGAAAACATAATTGTATACATATATATCAGTTGAACATTAAATTAAGAGAAATTGACGGCTCAAGAATTGTTTAGCCATATTGAGCAGCTCTTCAAAATTAACACCTAAATGGCCTATTTTCTATAACTCCACAATCTTTCTGCTAGACATGGTATCATGTTCAATTGTGTCAAGGTCATATTGCACCATAGCAGCACTCTAATCTAATTCAAGATTTGTGACAGGTTCATTCCCCTTCCAAGTATATACTGTGTTTTCTACAATAATTTTCCTAGCTTCTTGCAGCACTTAATGGTGGTCCATACTGATAACCAGGACAGAATGAGGAAACAATGAACAAGACTGAACATCAGGAGTTTAAAAAAAAATAATTGCATGGTAATTACAGTATATTAATTTATATAATATTAAAGCATAATGATAAAGAGTAGCACTACTATTAAATAAATACACTCACTTTCCTTTTTTTTTTAATTAAATCAGGACTGATCACATTTATTCTTCATAGGCTTTATAAGTCAGAAAAGAACCAAAAATAATTTTCTCTAACCTGGAATACAGCTACAAAAATATTATCTATCATTAACAACACATTTTGTCCAATATTAAGCTGTTAAGCCACTAATATTTGTCACATTTCAATCAATAATTGTTTTGTCACATAAAGTAGATTCTTATTTGTAGCCAAAAGCAAATACTGGGGTTAGGCTGTTTTGTTTGAGAAAATCTGTAGAAATCTAGTACCTTGAAGAAATGGCTTATAAAGAGCATAATGAACTATAATGGACATAATGAACTAGAGATATAAAGCCATCTGTGGAGAAATCTCAAACAGCTAACTTTTTGGTAAACATAAATTGTATGCAAAAGCATAAACTATGTGTAGCAAAAAACTTCAAAAAAACTTAAAGTCTAAAAATTCTGCAAATCACTGCATACTCAAAAGTACATTAAATTGCACAATGCACAAACTTCAGAAGAAAGAAACAACTCATGAAAATCCTCAAAGTACAATATTTAACATCTGCTCCAATTTCTCTAATCTTTTTTAAATATGAAAGACTGTATTCAGCCAACAGTTCACCTGTATATACACTCCTTCCCATTAAATTCACTGCTAACTACCTTTTCCATAGCAGGAGGGAGGATCTTACAAAGATCCATAAACAGCAGAAGAACATTTACATTATAAGCTAGCATTTACTCATCTGTGTATGCTTGAAAAAGATTAGGACTGTGTACACTCTACACTTTCATACTGTGGCTGTCATTCATCTCTACATATCAAATTAAGCATTCAGAAAACAAAGACTTCTCTTCCTCCACTACTGACTTAATATATTAAGAAAAAATATGAAATGAAAGCTCACACTTATTTCTTAGTGGTACTAAATAACTGAAGAAGTATACAAAGTACTGCTTCGAAACTAGAGGTAGACACACAGTCAAACACATACCAACTTCATTAAAATCTTCAAAGGTGATCTTGCCTGTTGATTCTCGATCATAATCTTTCAGTATTTTCAGGACATCAGCTTTTTTTACATCAAAACCCAAGGCTCTCATTGCCACCTTTTGGAATAAAAGGGAAGTGTAACCAGAGATAAGGATTAAGTACAGATTTAACAAATTTTCTTTTTAATTTCCTTCTTGCGATTACCTTCTTGCCCCAGAGTGAAAGACTGTATCAGCACTTTATAAGCAATAATAAATAAAATAAATAAAAGAACTTTGGATATTTCAACCACCTAGAACTACTATTAGCAAAATAGAACATTGACTTACAGTGAAAAAAATTGTGTTTTCAGGTATCTTACAGACTGGAAAAGTGCTTCTTAGGACAAATAGATTTATTCTCCTCACTTCTAAAACCACTTCAAAATCTTATCTTTCCAATGACAAAACTGAAAATCGTTCTTCAGATTATTCTCCATTATTCATACAAAGTGTGTATACGTCCAGGGATTTACAAGTACAAGTGACTTTACTGCTTTTCCAGTAAACAACATAAGCCAATCTATTTTTTACTTTTCCATTAGGTTAGGAGTCCACACAGTTTCCCATTTCAACTGAGAAGGCAATTTCTCCGAAGTCCCTTGACTTTCTCCAAACTGATTAATACAAACTAAACCAGAAGTGGAAAACCACAAGGCTTTTGGAAGTAGTCTTTCAAAAATCTATGCTATACACATACCATAGAGAAGGCAATAGTTTCTATTTTATGCATTTCTGTTCTTCCACAGTATTACCTTCAGGGCAACAATACTTACTTAGAGAGCTAACAAACAGTTTTGCAAGTAATCATGACAGCTGAGAATTCAAGTATACCATAATGAAAAAAAGCATATTAATAGCCCCAAAACAATCCCCAGCACTACCCCCATCACAGTGGCTTCCAGTAAAGGCAAAAACCTGTGCAGTGAAATAAAGAGAAGGGAATTGCTACACCTAAGATACTCCCATAAGAGCAAATTAAGCAAAAATAAGATTTTTTCCTTCCTTTGGGTTACTTGGTAGAGCCAGAACGTGGAGACAGTAGGCTGGATTAGACATTCCTTCCATAAAGAATCTCACCCAACACATGACAAAAACACTGGCCTCTCCAAAGCCACTTTTTGTTCTTGATACCATATAACTAGAATAAAAATTCATAAAACATTAAAAGTGACTTTAATAAACTTCATTTACTACTTCTACAGACTCCCAGTCATGACGACTCACTCAGAATGACTGTCACCCTAACCTCCATCTGCCAATAGCTATCAACAGGAGCATCCTTCTCGGGAAAGGCAACTACTGAGCCTCCCTCACACGCATCAAAGAGCACACCTAATATATTCCTACAGACCAGAGACTTCCTATTAAAAAATACAAGTGGATAAGCTCTGGCTTGTAGTCAGAAGTTTTACAAATTTGGTTTACATCTTTTACCTCAGCATATGAAAACTGTGGATTTTCACAACCCCAAGCTTTAAGTTACACAGTGCCTTGAAAAAGGATCAAAGAGTTTTTGAAGAGCTTTTCCCACCTGGTCATCTGTCCAAGTTAAATCTTGGTGAGCAGTTAGACCAGGGTTATTCAGAATGTGACAGCAATACCATTACTGCATTAAGTATATGGCGCAGGAAGAAAAGCTCACTCTTACACCAATGCAGTATTTCCCAGGTTTTTTTCTTTTTTTCTTTTTTTACTTAACTCTTTTAACCCAGCAAGACATCTTGATGGAGGATTTTAAAGATAAGCCAACATCTTAAAAACTCACTAAAGACAGTTGTATTATCTGTCATGAAATTGTTTGAATGAAAAAATCTTTTACCTTTAATTCATGATAATTTATTGCTCTATCCTTGTCTGTATCAAACAACTCAAAGGCATCTTTAATTTCTTGCTTCTGTTCCTCAGTCAGTTCTCTTCTTTTCTTCTTTTTTGTTTTGTCTACTGAAAGCTCATTCCTATATATGGAGAAAGAAATTTAGATTTCTGTTCGGAAAATACCACTGTAGATATTTTCCACTAAGAAGAAACTCACCATAACTGCACAGATCACTACCTTAGCTATTAAATTTTTTTTCCCAGCTTGTAGTCCAAGTTTAAAGTAACACTTGAAACAGACAATTCCTTCATGAAATATGAATGACACCTCCAGTCCCCCACCCAAAATAAAATCAGCACAGGCACTTTTGTTAATAGGTAAGAACATAAAAAAGAGGGTAGAAAAACTACCAGTTAAAAATGCCTCTTGATGTTACAAACTAGATTAGCAGTTGAAATGATACAGCTCCCAAAAACACCATGTTTCTACACTGTAACTTTAAAAAAAAAAAAAAAAGTTGTGACAGACAGGCTGAACTAGGCCAGACAGTCTGGCTACTAAATCTGGTGTTAGGTATCACAAATCGGCTTTGCTGCCTGTAACAGTTTCTTAGATAAATGGTATTTTCAGGGATCTTTTTTAAAATCCTTTAGATCATACACATACACACTGTTCTAAAGACCTTTTTGCCCTGTTTTGGTACACACAAAAGCGACAAGCACCCAAATCAGAAAATCTTGCTCAAAGACAGCCCTCTTTTCTTTGCTAGTCTAGGAATAAGATTACATTTTCAGAGGAGCATAGTAAAAGAACGAGAGACAATAACTACAAAATGCAAGAGCAGAATCTGCTGCTGGATCTAAGGGGAAACATTTTTCCTGTGCATGTGTTTATATGCTGGAACAGCTGCACTGGGAGACCAGGGAGTCTCCATCACCAGAAATTTTTGGAACCTAACTGGAAAAGGTGTTCAGCATCCTCATTCAGTTTTGAGTGGGAGTTGCTCTCATCAGAAAGCTGAACTAGATGACTTTCAAAAGTCCTTCCTAATCTAAATTATTGTATAATTTTTGTATAATTTATGCAATACCCTCAGGAAAATGCTTCTTACACTCATCTGTCTGTTTGCACCAGAGGCAAAATGCACGTGGCATCACCCAATGTAAAATGTGTAAGAATTACAGATAAGTGAACTGAAAACTTTTCAAGGTTTACTTTCCAAATCTCCTGTAATAAGCTGCTTTATCTTCTTTGTTAAGGATTTGCTAATTTTAACCAAAGCCTAACATTATATACACAGCTGAGATTTAGCTTTCAACAACCACTAAAGTGTAAAAATTCCAAATACAGACAAGAAAAGTGCAGGCTGCACAAGCCGGACCTGCCTTAGACCACAACATCCTCACAGGGCAACAAGTCCTTAGCAGACCAATTGAGATAGTGTGATTTCACACAAGCTTTGAATTTTTATAGCTCTTGGAAGGACTAAAATAACTGAGCTGGCTCCATAATTAGGACTTGGAGAGTAGCTGGGATCCAGAGAGCCCAGATTTTGTGAGCTACGATGATGAAATCCATTTATAAGTCTGAAAGCAGATTAACGTCGAACTCGTCTGGAAGAGCAATCTGGGTACCTAAGTGTTCATTTGGTGCCTAGCATAAAATGAATTTATCAAAACACAAAACAGTGCTGAAATACAAACAGTTCAGCGACACTTCAACAACCCTCCTTTTACCACAAGAAGCCTGAAGTCCTCAGACTTGGAAGTTAAGGATCTCAGTTGCCATGCAAGCGTATTAACTACGCCTGGAGACGAGGATTTGCCAGGTGCGGGGATTCAAACGCCACAACAACAGCCCCCTGAATCTCAGCCTACGAACAGAGCACAGAAAGCAGCCCACCCCGTGCCCTGTTCCCAGCCCTTCTGGAGGCCCGCAGAGGCACGCCGGGCAGACAGCGCGGCCTGGCCCGCCCAGGGCTCACAGCAGGTCCGCCGGCTCCTCCCGAACGGCGGGACACCCCCCACAGCCCCCGCTTCCTCCGGCCCCGGCCCGGGGGCAGCGCCCGGCTCATACCGACCTCAGGGCCAGGCTCATCGTGCCGTGCCCGGCCGGGCCGGCCCGCAGAGGCCGCAGCGCCGCCCGCTCCGCTCGGCTCGGCTGGGCCCGCCGGCCTCCTGCCCTGGAGACGGCACAGCCGCAGGCCACGCCCCCACCAAACCGCCGCATCTGATTGGGCGTCTGTGGACACAGGCTCCCGCCTCCGAGCCCTGCGCGCTCTGCTATTGGCTGGCGGGCTGCCACTCAAAGCCCCAGTGAGCGCCGCGCGGGCGGGTTTGGTGCGCGCGGCGCCGTTAAACGGCGGGGGCGGGGAGATGTGGCGAGGGCAAACATTCCCTGAGGGAGTGCTGTTCTGCCGTGTTTGGTCCCGGTGTTCAGGGCTAACCTGCGAGGAACGGGGTTTAATCCGCGAAACGCACAGGAGCCGACAGGCAAGCTGTAAGTGATGTCCAGGTGCTAGAGAGACACGTTCCTGGTCTGTAGGATTTCCTTGTTAAGGTTTGAGGGCTCGGTGTGTCCCAGTGAGCTCAGGCAAAGCGTGCGGAATTCACGGGCCACAGGGACATTGGGCAGGACCCCCGGGAGCAGGGAGAAGTTACCAAAGGTGTCGCCCGGCTGAGCTGGGACTGTGTCCGCGGAGCTCCCCGGGCCCTGCCCGTTCCCTCCCTCCGTCCCTCCCGGGATGCGGAGCTGGGCGGGCCGTGCCGAGCACCCTCAATATTCGGCGCTTACAGAAGCTTTACTGGCACCGTACAGACTTCACCTTATTGAAGATCTCCTGTTAAACCATTCATACTATGTGAAGACCGAAGGCCTTGATGCACAGTTCCAGTTATCATTGATTACTTGATAACGTGATATCACTGATAACGTGCCTTGCAAAACAGTAAGTGAATCCACCCCGTATGTCTGTGGGTGCGGGAAATACTCATACCACTGGCGAGAAGACTCAGGTTTGTGAAAAGTGCTGCCTCAGCCCTCTGGTCTGTGGCACAGCAGCTGTCCCTTGTGCCTTGCTTCTCAAACAGGGTTGTGACAGCACAGTCTAGTGTGCTGGACCATAACTGGACCATAGTGATATTTAGATCTTTGCTAATTGTTAAGCAGTCTGGCTTGATTTACTGGAAATACTCAGGCAATGAAAAATTTCTTCGGGCATTTCAGTCCTGCTCCTTTCAGAACTGATAGCGTGTCTTGACAGTGTTTTACAACCCTCAGACACCTAGTTTTCCAGTAATAAGCTGGTACTAGGTTGACCCTGAGTGCACACTGTTGGATATGAAGAGCTAGGCTTGCTCAAGACACATTTTTCCTGAACAAAGTCAACCAGAGATGAGGCTTGTTTCGCTGTCTCTTCATATTATCTCTGGTCTACAGATCAAATAGGCAGAGGCAAGAGGTTTGTAACTGACCTCTGTTTACAGATGGTAGCTTTATAAAAAAAACAGAAATTACTGGCAAGTTTGACCCTCAACCTGAGCTGTCGTGCAAATATAACAGCAA
>JAWWMP010000093.1:1060698-1070854 GCA_035047865.1 Dendrocincla tyrannina
TTGGGTTTTCTCACAGGAAAAAAGATTTTATTACACAGCATAATTTGCTTTTCAAAGCGTTTTCTAGTGTGCATGACTTATTTTAAGTTCCCTGTAGAAGTCTGTTGTTCTGATTATGTGAAATAACACTAAGTTTCCTGTATCTAGCCATTTCTTTATATATAATTGTTTACTTTCTTGTTCTTTTTGTCCAAGTCCCTCATGTGTCATTTTTCAGCTCAAGAACAAAATAGAAAAAGAAATGGGAATGTTCAGTAGTTACAAAGACTGGCTCAGCTGGAAGCTTTGTTCAAGGATGTCATTGCGAAGCATGGTACTAAAGGTAGACTGTAAGATTCACCTGAAAATCAAATACTCATTTCATTTGCAAAATCTCTAAAGGTGGGACCAGAACATACCTACTTTTTTCTTTTTTTTAAAGAAGAAACCATTGTCTTTTACAAGCTCATGCACAATATTTAGCTCCCCAAGATTCAATGAAATTATAAATCACTATTATTCCTTGTTAAAATAATGTTATGATTAAGAATCACTGCTCGCTGTGGGATTTTTCCTTGTTTCTTTAGTGCCAGTTTCTCTATTGGCTCTTGAAAGCACATTTGCCTATATGGCTGTAATGGCAAAGGTCAGATGATCATTAGAATTTGATTGGATTAAAAAAAAACAAAACAGGTTCCCCTGAAAACAAAAACTATGTGGTTTTAGTTTCTTTGGGTAATCCTGATGATACAGAGGCCATACAAAAGTCCTATGACTCAGGACGTTTGTACATAGCCGATCAGTGACACATCAGCCCTCCTGGTATGTATCTTTGTTGTATTTTGAGGACAGCTAACTTAGATGACACTTTAACCATAACAAAGCTGAACGAATCAAGAGAATTTGCACAGAAATTCAACCAGGTTTCCTATCATTCTTCCTTTGTACTGTGTTGGAGTGATTTAGGGATCACTACACAGTTATAGGTACAGGGACAGCTTTACTTTTACACATCCCTTCCTCTCTCCTCGTTTCCCTTAATGTTTTAACCTAAGATCTGACCACCTGCCTTCTTGGTGGCAAAACTTCATGCGGAATTCCACATCTCTACCACACTGACCCTGGGATGTGGAACACAGTATCCTAGATACCAGCAGTGCCTGGAAGAGAAAAAAAAAGAAAGGGGGAAAAAAAGTGTTGCCTGGGTTCTGCTGACATTGTAGGCCAGCTATATGCATATGTATGTAGCACTCAGGTACAAGCATTTTAGCCCAAGTACTGAAAGAATGAGTATTTGGAAATTAGATTAGATTGTATTCTCTTGCACCTCTAAGCTGTATGATATAGGGAGCTCTTCTGAAGTGAAGATGGGTGAGGATCTCTAATTTTTTAAGGGCCAAAGATGCCCAGTATTTAAGGACAAATCTTACATGTCTGTTTGTTCTGTCTGCATCATCTGTAAAAACCTGCAGGAGTTTTTGCAGAGATGATAATTTTGAGTTGCACTTTACACTTCTTTTCCTTAAAAGCCTACTTCATTCTGGATGTGTTTGTTTTGATGCTGTTTCAGTGTTTTTACAGAGCAGCTTGACTCCCCTCAGCTCTGTATAGTGCTTTTAGTCACATAATTCTTTCCTAGGCAAAACACTGAAATAAGCTCAGTGTTAACAAAATACAGTTGTTGTCTCAGCAGGTCTCAGCATTCTGCTTTCTTTAGTATTAGGCTGATATTTGGGCAACTCTTATTTAGCGTGCTGCAATTCAGGTAGCTCTTACCTGGACACATGGAATGTTATTTTTGACCTTTGCTCCACCATAGTTAATCAGGGAGTAACCTGATAAAGATTACGTTCATGAATCAGGGGCCTAGGTGCAAATATACTCCATGGACTCATTAGATGAGAAACAAGTGTGGTCCAAAAGCCACATAGCTACAGTAATCATGCCATCTGTTACAGCTAATAAACTGCTGTGTGCCTTTTTCTTAAATCTACTTATCTGAAGCACCCTACTGTCATTACTGTGTTGTATAAATTAGTAAAAATGAGTTTTTATCTTTTCAAGACAATGCAAAATAGCAAGCAAGATTTTGTTCTAGTTTCTTAACATATTATGAGTATGTTGGTGACAAGTACTTTGTGAAGCTGAAGGTCATGCATTAGCCAAACCTTTGGTCAACTACTTGTTCAAACTGAATTTTAGATCGGCCTTCTAGACATGTCTTCAATAACGGCATTTACAGCTCTATGAATGATGTAACTCAAAGTGTAAGGTAATTTACACTTTGAGTGTGGGACATTGTGGGATTTACCTGGCATACTCAAGACTGTAAGCTCTTAAGACCTAGAAAAACAAGATAACTCGTATTTTCCATATTAAAAAAAATAATAGTGATGTATTTTATTTCACCGGATGCAAAACCAAAAAAGGTAAAAAAAATTTGAGCCTAAAAGTAATCTGGATGTGATAAAAAAAATTGAGGTAAGATGTTCATACTCCTTCTAAATTGCACAATAGAAATTGCTGAAGGAAAACAAAACCCAGTATGTTTTTTGGTGCAAATGGACTAACCAGAACAGGCTTTTCTCTGAACTTGTTACTCTGACAGTCAGCTGTTCTGCAGTGTGGTAGCACAAGGGTTGGGGTAAAGATATAGAGCCTGGCTGTGGAGAAACAACTTCCTCTGTTCCTGTTTGTACCTGAACAGAACAACCAGTTGCTCTTCACTGGGTAGTGGTACAGCTTAACGCAAACAGCAGAACTGCTATTGGAGCTTCCTGAAGGAGGAACTGGTCTCAGAGCTTTCAAATCTATTGCTGTTTCACCAACCTTCTGATGCTGGAACTTTAACAAAACCCAGCAAAACCAGAATATTTGGAAACATCAATTTTACTTCAGAACCAACAGTTGAAGTGTTGAAAACGTATTTCTGATTAGTTACTTGAAGAATACAGTGATACTGCATTCTTTGTGTCCTATTGTCTTTTGATGGTACAAAATGTTATTGATCAGTGTTACTACATTACTATTGATCAGGGTTGTATTTTTTTGATTGGTTATTTTATTTTGATTGGTTATTTCTTAAAGCATTATATTCCTGACAGTGTTGCACTAACTAGTGCTGTTATTGGGTCTAATGAAAAGTGGTAAACAAAACCAGTTCTATCAGTTAAGGTGTAGCTTTTAAGAGTTCTTATAAAATACATATCATATCTAAAGGAAATAAAACTAAAATGCTATGGGAGGTCACACCTTGAAGGTATACCACTTTTTAAGTGTTCATTGACTAAAAATGTTTAATAAACATTAATAAATGTTTAATAAACATTTTGCTACACCATGGGAAATATATTCTCAATTTTACATCACACATCAGCAGCTGGGTGTGTGTGTTTCTTCCATGTGATATACAAAATAGAGACAGAAGAGGTGAGTGAGGCAAGCATGTTGAAAATAAAATACACTCACCGTAATTTTAACTGCTTCTGCTGGCTGTTCGCCCCCTGCACGGTGAACAGTAAGATTTCTTGCCTCCTACACAAGGAATGCAAAGAGATGGCTTTTGCCAAAGATGGAACTACAAAACTAACACTGGAAAAGAATTACTGCATGAGTTACAAATTGTTTGCAAGCTGTGGCTTGCCTGAACAAGTACAATACCTTATTCCGTAGAAGTAATTCTTGAGGACCAGTGGCTTCCTCCACTCATCATACTGCTGAAGTGTGACACAACTGCTTCCCTACTGCACTGTTGAGAAATACTACTCTGGCAAAAAAAATCAGGTCTTTTTGAGACCTTTAAACAGTAAACTGTAGTCACTTCTGTCCTCCAGAGGGAACTGCAAAGTCTTAGGCTGGAATCACTGGGATTACTTTAACAATAGCAAATAAGGCAATTGTTTAGGACCATGCCAACTTCTGCAAGGACGCAGCTCTGTGCCAAGGCACTTCTGAAAAGCAGTAAGATTGTGCTCTTAGAGAGGTGTAACACTTGCAGCTCTTTTTAGAAGCACATTTTCTGACTGCTTAGAAGTTAATGCAAGACCATGATGGTAAAACCTTTTTGGTTTGCAGCAAACTTCAGATTTGGACAGGCATATATTCAAATCCTGTATTTATAGCATAGCGGAAGAACATTGCTTTCAATGTGTGTAGTCATATCCCATATCGAAGAACTTCACTGATCCCTACCTTAATTTTTCATACCTATTTCCGGGAATTAACAAGTTCTCAGAAACTTATGCAGCGAAGTTCCAGGTTTACAAGGCATGAACAGCATAAACCATTAAGGCTTCAGTTATGGTATGCTACATGCAAATGCTACATGCAGCTTCTGCCAACAAACTACTTACTGGCCAAGGATTTTTTAGATCATGCATAAAAATTGGCCAAAACAAACACAAGTAGTGGCCTCCTGTAATGAAACATGCACAGTATGTACAGCTAAAAACATCTCAGATGCACCATTTTCCCTGCTGTCTAAAATAAAATCTTTATTTTACGTGCATTATTTATGTTCTTCTAAAAGAAGAGCAGAAGTATTTAAATAAGACTTGCATCCTCATTCTGAGGTGTTTTAAAAAGTTGTATTTTCAGCTTTTATAAAAGTTATACAGACTATGACAATGTACTCCAATATAGCAGATTTAAAACAGTTAAATTTTATATGATCCAACAGTGCAATATGCACTTAAGTTAAAACCAACTTCCTGATCAATGTGTTGCCATTAATCCGAAACGTGATTTACAACTCATTTTGTGTTTTGTTGTTTTTATTTTTAACTAGTCAGTTTCTAAAAGAGTAACTTTACAGATTTTAACTTAAATCAGATTAAAGGTTCCTACAGAGCAGTTACCCTGTTTATTCAGGGCTAACATGTGATGATGCATTGCCAGTTGCTGTACTTTGGAAAATATCGGTAAAAATCCCTGCATCCCTGCAGAAAGCTACACCAGGTGATGCTTGTAGATTACCAGGCCCAGGAGTCCTGCAATCATGGAAAGAGAACTATCGCATCTTCTAATAAAGATAACTCTCTAATAAAAAATGTGTTGTATGAAATACACTACATCATACTTTTGTAAAAATTTGACAGGCTTTTAGTTAAAATGTAACAGCTGTCCCTTTTTGTTTTCCCAATGACTACTTATCCCAAAGTAAATCAAGGCCCATTGCACTTAACTCAATGACAGTAAGCCACAGGTCTTCCAACTCTAAAAGCCCAAAGCCTGTGGATACAGTAGAGATCTCTTCACCTGCACCACCACATAATGAAAAGTGTCAGTTAACCATAGATCTCTCATATGTATCCTTACCTCAGCAGAGACCCTCCTGACCTAGTCAAACCACAAATGAAGTTAATTTCACTTCAACACCAATGGCAATTTAACACCAATCAGTTTAGGTATATGCAGGTATGGTGCATCATCACAACAGCTAATTTGATGTTCTTTGAAAAATTCATAAGAAATGGAAGGACAAAGTATTAGTTAGAACTGTTGAGATTTCAGAAACAGAATGATGGGGGTAGTACCAAACTAGTGAATAAGCTTGCAGCAAAAAAAAAACTGACACGTTATATAACAAATGTCATCTCATACAGCAAACGTTTGTCTTTGTGTGCCAAAGCTCTCCTGTCTGGACTAAAGCAAGTGCTTTTAAAGTTTTAACCATAGAAGCTTATCACTTTAGCCACCATATCTTGCAATGCCATTTTTCATACAGCATTACCTAGAACTGGTACCTTAGTGTTTGTGGTTGTATTATTAGCATATTGTCTTCATGAAAAGAACTATTATTTTAAAAGATCTTTGAAAACAAGTGTTATGTGAACCATTAAACTCATACATGTTTGTAATCCCATTTTGAGTGTGGACACTATAAGCAGGTTCACTATCTCCACAGCTGCCCCTTTGAACAAAGGATTCAACAGCCACAGGTCACAGCTCACACACCTATTTGTACACCATTTTCTTTCAAGCTTTGTCCTGCCCTCAATTTCAATGTAATACAGGTTAACCAATTCATGTTCATACACTTGCCAAGCCAGTAAAGACTATCTGCCCCAATTCTGGGACTATCTGCCCTGAGGATAGATGGGGCCTAAGTCTATTCTAAGAACCTGATAAAGCCCTTTGGAATACCTCAATAATAAGGACATATTCACTTTATCAGATTTTTTTATACTGTATATACTTAGTTAAGACACTCAATGAAAGGCTTACAATGGTAGTTTAAAGGATGCTTATTATTTTTCCACTTCTCTCTTTGTAAGTTCTAACCAAGTTAGCTATCTTGGGCTTTGGTAATAGTATTTTGAACAGGGTAATGGAATTCTTGCTACACAAGGTAAATACAACAAAAAAATTACAGGCACCATCTCAGTTTTTATTTAAAAAATATTCTGAGCACACAAGTACCTCCTTTTCCTATATGAAGAGTCCAGAGTTGTGGTGTTTTGTTTGTTTTTGCTTTATCTTGTAGCATTTTCAGTTGAGGAAGAAAAAGATGGGAAAACCAAAGTTGATCATGAAACTCTAAGTGAAACATTAAAGAAAAGATAAATACACTACTTTGTAAAGAAGAAGTCTGAAGATGCAACTTGTTTTTTCTGCTGCAATTTGCTAGCAGGCATTACATATCATTTGAAGTTTTCTAGATTTCAGGACAAAGTGTTTTGAGGTTCACAGGCACGAGGCCTTTAGCACACTCAGTACCCACATGACTGTGTCTGAAGAATTGGTTGGTCCTGAACTGGGACCGACTGGAGGGGGAGAAACTAAATTCATTAGCATAAAATAAAAACTACTGGCGCAGTTACAGCAAGGTGTTGCACTTCTGCACTTCTTTCATTCTACATACAGCTAACCAGGTGAGAATGCAGTCCAGTCAGTTTTCAGTAAGATATCACAGAAGGATGTGAATTTTCAGGAAGACTCTCTCAACTGCCCTGTGCTGAGGCAAAGTGTCATGCAGAGAAAAAACAAATTACCCTATTGCCTACACTGTTAAGTACTAAAGAATAGGCTGACCACAGGCACAAGAATTAAAGATTCCAGCTTAACTATTTGCTACTGCCACTATAGAAGTCACTTGTAAAAAAGACCTTCATAGTGGCAATTATTTGTGGAATGATTGGGTTTTTTAAAAAAATCTTATAAGAAAGATACAATTATGAGATCAGCATTTTAACTGACAACTGTAAACTTGATATTAAAATGTCAAGTGTACTATGAATTCTATAAATACTTTCAGATGTTTAAAAGTTAGATATCCCCATATGCCCATTTCTGGGCTGTAAAACGCATAGTGAGACTCCTCATATGTTAGTTCAAACTGCATTTTATCACCTCATCATTAATTAAAAACATATGTCTATCAAAGTAGAAAAAAGTGCAAAGCTTCAGAGAAAATTTTATACCTTAATTTATATCCCAATCTTGCAAACTGCCTGTCTCAGACATATTCAGAAACTATGTGATCCCCAGAAACAGCCCTGTATGGAACACTGCCCATGAGGGCAAGTCACACATCAGTACTGGTTTTCTCTGCATTCCAGTTACTTTCTGCATTCTGTGGCTTCCCCTTTGCCTAAGGCTATGTTATGTGTCTACGAATAANNNCTTGGGGTTTTCCATTGTTAATGCTGGAAGTCTCCTTGATTATCAACATTTATAATATTCACTGGATTTATTCCATTTTCTACTTGTTTCTGATGTGATACTGGTGTAACAAGCAAATGGGAAGATTCCATTGTAGAATGGTGACTGACATCTGCTTTCACTAGAACTTCATAATACAGGAGATAAAAAACTGGAGTTACTATGCCAATAATCAACATAATCACTACTGCTGTCCACCATCCTATACCCCAGTCTGCTCCGTAGTAAGGATCCCTGCTTTTTTTAGTTTTGCCATCAGTTTCAAAACAGATCTGTTGGGCTGCTAAAGCAGAAACAACTTCATTAAGATTCTCTCTCTTTGTATCATTACACTTCACTATTTCTTCTATATCTCGATCCACTTCTTTTAAGAAGTTGCCAGCAGTCTCATTAGCAGAGAATTTATCAGAAAGTGAAGTTTCCTGTACTTCCGGGGAACAGAGAGCAGGCCGAAGGACTGGTCTTCCTTTTGGAGAGATGTGCGTTTCGGTCAGTACACTGAACTTTTTCACTGGAATTTTGATAGACCTCAGGGCAAAGAAATCTTGATCGTTGATAAGATTGTTAACTCTCTTGATATCTGCAACCTAAAAATAGAAACAACAGTTAAAACATCACAGCCCCCTTTGAAACAAAACTCTCTTAACAATACTATATCCTTAAGAAACACCAGTCTTCTCTAAGGAAACAAAGGCAAGGCCTTTGTTTTGCTTTACCTTTTTTTTTTTTTTTTAAAACTGATACCCATTTAAATAGTATGAAATGAGTAGAGGTCAAAGACCAAATGTGAACAATGTTACACCAGGAAGGTAACTAATTATGAGGTAACCAACCTCTTCAGATAAGAAGACTGAAAGTCACTTCACACATACGTATTTACTTAATGTAGGTTCATCGATCAGCTGGCAACTATCCCTGTGAAATGAATGAGACTTTACCTCAGTGTTTTCAAATGACGTAAGTTACGGAGTTCCTAATTAAATTGATAACTTCTGAGTAAGCAGTATTACAAACTATGAGCTGCCAATTCATCTAGACACAGCTATGCTTTTTGCTGCTTCTGGGAGCTAAGAAGAAACCAACCATAATTTAAAACTTGTCACCTACACTACCCAAGTCAGCTCTCCCCTTTCCCAATTCTTGCTCAGATGGAATCTCATTTTATTCGCAGGAAGATTTTAAGTCTAAGGTGAAATATACTCTGCAGGGATTTAAGTGTCTTCGAATAACCATTGTCTTCATTCTGAGTCAGTGACTCCCTCACCACACAAGGCACAGTGACAAACCTGACCATAATGAAGTCCTTCCAAATCAGTCCTCTTCTACAACGCCTGTGCAACACACAGGAATTGTACCCATTTTAAGATGCATTGTACACAAGTTCGAATCAACATGGTAACATGAAAAAGTTTTTCAGTTCCTATGACAGTGTATTCATTACATGTCCCACAGTGACTGCCAAATGCAGCACTTACTCCAGTGCTTAGTGATTCCACCACAGTCCAAGTTACATTTTCTGCCTAAAACCCCAGGATTGCTCCTCCACATTTTCTTGAATTTCCAAGGAGTATGACTCTGTTATCTCCCCTTCTTACTGAGGCCTGATCTAGTAAACCTGCTCAAAATACCCAACTCCAGTGGATTCTGAAGCCAAGAACTGGTTAATGAGGCTAAGGCCTGTCATGATTAGGAAACAGTTAAGTCAAGACTTTAGTACTCAAGCTCACAACAGGAGGCCCCCAATTCTGTTTCTGCCTGAAGAATTAAACACCAGCAAGAGTTCCGTAAATATGGATTTTGAATTTGACCTCTTGGCACCTGCACACTTAGCAGTCTGTCCCACCAACAGGCACAGCTGATATCGTGTTAAAACTGGAAACACACGAACCACGACTGCCTTAATTGGGCCAGCCAAAACTGCTGGGTAGGCAGGACATCCACCACACCAAGGGAAGAACTGAGTTTGAGCTACGAGTAGCGAGCACCGAGAAGAGTGCGCAGGGGCAGAAAGCTGCCCACGGTACAAGATGTTCAGCCTTTAAATATTCAGGCAATTTAGCAGTAGTCAAAAGAAGCCTACAGAGGGTTTGCCCCCCTGCTTCAATGGAATTAGGGCTCCACACGAACCCTTAGGCTGGCTCAGCAACACCCCCCTCAGCACCGGCGAGGATGGCACTGCCACTGCCGGCCCTTGGCTGTAACCTGTGGCCTCGCAGAGACCGCGCCACAAGCAAAGCCACGCGCTTGTTCCCTGCGCTTCCATCAGCTTTAAAGGGAAAAGCCCACGGGGAAAAGCCGCTGCCACAGGGGCTCTCTGCCGGCGCTGTGCCCCGCCGCGGCGCGGCCCTCACCGAGCAGCAGAACTGCAGCGCGATCGCGTTCATCGTGTCCCCCTCTCGGATGTCCTTCGTCAGCAGCACGATGTCATCCAGCCTGTCCCTCGACGCGCTCCGCCGGACCTTCTCCCTGCCCCGCGGCCGCAGCTCCGACACCTCGCCCTCCTCCTCGGGGCCCT
>JAWWMP010000093.1:1109160-1123329 GCA_035047865.1 Dendrocincla tyrannina
ATCTCAGCAAACATTTTAGAATGAGAAAACTGCACAGTTTGTACTAGGTCGAATATAGGATCAACTCAGGAATCAGGGAAGTATGAGTGAAAGCAGAAATGAAGCTTAAACACAGCTAGACAATGGACAGAGGAACTGGAAATATGAGATTAACATTCATCAGTGACATCTTCAATTAAATAACCTATTTTCGTTTGATGTGCAGACTGCTTTTGCTATGGACAGAAAGATAACTAATTTAATAAACTATTTGGTATTATTCAATCACAGTGCATTCTTTTTTCCTTATCAACTGATTTGCTTTAAAAGGAAACACTGATTTAAAAAAAATATCTAGATAATAATTCTTTAATTGAAGTGATTATCCAGATTCAGAAACACTTAAAAAAGGAAATTCTTTCAACTCTGTAGTATTTCAGAAACTTCACTGAGCTGCAAGCCATTCCACCTGCATGCTGTTAATTGCATCAGGGCCTACTGACCTAAGAAAGCTTAGAAAACAAGTGAAACAGTCCTACCCTCTGTTCCTCAGAGTCTCAATAACTGGCCTGTATAGCTGAGAATGAATTGCTGAATACAGTATTTATAGAACAGTTCCCATCTGTTGTCAAATAAAATGTACATGAATATTTTTGACTGTTACTTAAGCAACAGTAGAACAAAGTATGATACAGCCCAGGTTTTAAGAATCAAAGGGCTTTAAAACTCATCAGATGAAATGGTGGTTCATGATCCCTCTGTGGATTTAAATAAGGACACTTCCCTCTTCTCCACTAAAATGTATATGATAGAATCTGATAACTCCAAGGAAGGGCAGCGTAGTGGGAGTTAATTGTTCGTTGTCTTTGGTGTTTCATGCACCAGTGAAATGTTTGCAGAAGTATATATCAGCCATGAAACATTTATTGATATTATGCATGTAGACAGAATCTCATGGTGGTAAAAATTGTATTTGAAAGACTAAAACAAGACTAAAACAAGAAGGTTCTGCTTTCCTTGCCGTGTCAGTGCTGCTGCTGGATTTACTGAGTAGTATTTCCTATTCAAAGAGAGAGTAAACATTTTTCTATTTCTTCTTAGGATAAATAAGCCCTCAAAAATATGGTAACACAAGAAATCTCTTGTGTTTTTACACAAAGATTACAGCTTTGAAATTCTGTACTGATTTTCAATTCTGAATGTAATTCTAGTGTATTAGTCATTGTAAATAGACAATTTCCTAAAGTTGTATGGAAGAGGAAAGAAGATTGAATCATTCTTTGGCTTCATGAGAGGCTGTAAATTATTATGGTTCCAGTGACTTCAGCAGATATTCATCAATGCATGGCAAGAAAATGAAGTTAGAACAACAGCTTGGGCACTTGTCACATCAGTTCATAGGTCTAGTAATGAATTGCCCAGTCTAGAAATTTCATTCTCCCTCTGCATACATTTAGTTGTGTACATAAACACGATTTGTTTGAGACCTATATCATTCTGCTGCTGATAAGGCTCAATATCATCCACTTCATTTCATACACATCCATTTACACATTTTTTGTAACAGCAATGTTGCCAGTAAGAGAAATTTATTCTGGAGATATTTTGCTCCTTGCATTTGAAATTTATTCCAAAATGTAAGAATAGTTCTGACTTGGTACTGAAACTTCTTATTTCTCAAGTTTTTCTTACTTTGTTCCGCAGCTGGAAAAAGTTGAGCTGGTGAACAGAATTCCTCTAGTCCCACCCATGAGTCCTAGGTTAGGTGAGATTCAAAATATTTCTCTGAGGATTACGCCAGATATTGCAAATGGAGAAATAGGCTTTACTAGCAATCTTCCAGTTATTCTGTCTGAACCAGAAGATTCCCCTGCTACAATGGTAAGTAAAAATTTTTATATTGTTCCTTAGTATGGAACATTTATTTGGAGAAAACAAAGTTTACTGAATTTACTGTAACATTGGAAAGTTAATGTGATCAAAATCCTTCCTCTAACTTCTATCCTACCTCAAATATTCCCCTTCTTTAAAAAAACAAAAAGGCAAAAAAAAAAACTTGTAAAATTAAGGTCTGAAATAATGTTGGAGCTGTACTATAACAGCCAGAGTAAAATTGTTGTTACATTTAAACCGAGGTTGTGTCTTGATGAGGTGGTAACTGAATAAATAGACATGCAAGGCTTTTTGTTTTTATGGATCTTAAGTGGTTTGTCATGTTAATAATCGTCAGTCACTCCACTAAGTATATATAAGTGTATATATATATTTAAGTGTATAATGGATAAATGGCTAAAAGGATAAAATTCAGTATATATTTCTGTTGACCATCTTTGATTTCATATCTTACATATACGTATAAGTAAAAAATCCAAGGTGAACATTTTGAGACTCATATTCAAATAGTAATTTGCAAGGAGGTAATTGTTTTTTCATCTAGTTTTGCAAGTCACAGCAGACTCACATGTTTTGTAGGTTTCCATTGCACTGCATCGAGATGGGACTGATGGTCAAGCTACAGTGTTTTGGAGTTTGAAACCCTCTGGTCCTAATCACAAGGCAGTAACATATGATGATATAAGTCCTCTTAATGGCTCTGTTGTTTTCTTATCTGGACAAAGTGATACAACCATAAACATTACTGTTAAAGCCGATGATATACCTGAAATGAATGAAACCGTGTTATTAACTCTGGACAGGTATCGTACCCTAATCTTTATTCATATGTATCAGCTGTGGTACTCAACTTATATGTAACAAATTGGCACAGTATTAATTATGAAGTATTGCCTGTATTGTGTTGGCAAGTGCCTGAAGGAATATTGGGCTCTTTATTCAGACTACATATGAATTCTTCTTTGAGTGGTGATCAATGTAAGAAACTGTGTTTTTATTATTATTTCATGACTTAATTTTGTTTATATTTTGATTAAAATAATGCATGGTATTAAAGAAGTTCATTTATCTTTCATCTTTAGCTATAACTCTTGGTTATAACACTTTTATTTTGGAAAAGTAATGTTTCGTGAGATATTGAGGAAAACTATAATGAATAGTAAAAAGCAATACATAACTGTGTTTCTTTCAGAAGAAGAGGTTTGTAGCCAAGATGTTACTGCCAAATTAGGTCACCTTTTTGTTTGTTTCCTTCTTTTGTGTGTTCAGTATTGCTTGCTCTTGGTAATTAGGTACTTCCATCAAAACTGCTGTCTTCCAAAATACACCGGTGTGACTATTATCATATGCCTCAGCTGCAGATGTTGCAATGGTATTTCTGAGGCACGGTGCTGTAGTCTTCCTTTGGCATGAGATCAGGACTGCAGGATAATAAATGCTGTAGAAGACCTCAGGAAATGTTATCATGTGAATGCTATTCAGAATACTCGAATTATTTCATAACCAGAAATGTATTCCCTCTTTGATTTACTAATAGGAGAATCTTGGCTATTTCTTCATTCCTACTTCCAAAAACTCAGTTGTGTATGTAGTTTAGAACTATCATCACTTCTTGTAATACCTTCTAATAATCTAAGGTATATTTTTTCCATTTTTTTTTTTTTAAATATGTTAATAGAGGTCTGACAGCTGCAATGCCCACATTGAACATCTACTGCTTACACAGTCCTTACCTTATATAGAAGTACCTTTGTCCTGTACAGAAAGTGCAGACTAGCTCTAGGGAACTTCTAACACCAGATACTCATGTAGATTATATACTAATAAACCAGCAACCAACTCCTCAAGCTGTTGCTGATCCTGCATTTTGAGCATCATTATGTTACACAGGAAAGATTCTGTTCCATTGCAGGACAGGTCTGCTTCTGTAGAAGGTGGCTAGTGGATGCATCTAATGCAGAATGAATTATTTCATTCTGCCTTAGCTACTCACGGTGTTGAAAAGATGGTCCTGTTTAAGACAAACCAAATGGAGGCTATTGCAAGCAGTTTTCTGCTTTCCTTTCTGTCAATGAAGCTGGTTTGCTCTGGCACCTTAGGAAACTAAGGTTAGCAATAATGATTGAAGTTGTGAAGTTACTTAAAGTGGCTTAAAAATTGAAGTGGGAGGTTAGGAAACAAATGACTACATAGAGGAAGTGGACAGCATAAAAAATTAACTTTTTAAGATTGGACAGCTCTGTGGTACATCTAAGTACAGCTTTCTGCCACTTACTCTGAGTAGTAACCTTGTGCCTTGAAAATTATATCTGCAAAGAGGATTGAACTGGCAGCTGAATAAATGCAACCACAGTTCTGCTTCTGCTGTGTATGGCAGGAGTAGCAGGTTTTATCAATCATGGAGTGACTGGTAAAAGTTGTGCCAGTAGTAAGTAGCTTTCCCACACTTGGCAAGGTCTGAGAGTGAAGTAAGGAGCAGGTGGTCTAACCAGGAGAAAGGTAAATAAGGAGAACATAAAATCTGAACTACTCTCTAGACCTTGATAGTGTCCCTGAAGGCTACAAGTGAAATTTGGCAACTTTAACATGAGCAGAGGCCAAGAATGGATTGACTTTTCAGTACTGGAGAAGACTCTTCAAACCAGGGGTGAAGGATACTGACAGGGTGGTGTGTGTAAGCTTGTGGTATTGCTTTCTACATAATTTGTGTTTTGTGGATGAACAGAAGATTTCGGTTTCCAAGGCTGGCAGCCAGCACCTCACAGCAGTAGTGAATTAACATGAAAACAAAGATGCACTGTGCTATGGATGTGCTTGTACTGTTTGATAAATTGTAGCATAAGTCAGTAGAAAAGCAGAGCATGTAAGGACTGTAATGAAGCTATAGACACAGAAATATGTTCATAAGCTTTCTATTTATTGCAATTAGTATTAGCATGGACAAAATAATAAAATAATTAGTTCTAACAAGGATGTATTATTTACAACTCAGTGTTGTTGTTCAGGCAGTTTACAATTTAAATGAACTTTGATTGCATCCGTAATTATGGAAGAAACTTTCCAAGCCATTAAAAATAGTATTTTCCTTCCTTGCTCTTTGGCCACCATCTGTAAGCCATAGATATTAAAAATAACTCTGAATGCTGTCCACAAAATGAAGGCCAATGTATATCATGAAGAATATGCTTCCAAAGAAGACAGATAAGTAGTAAAGAAGCAAGACAATTCTGTACCTGCTGAAGCTTCTTCACATTTTCTTTCTTTAGAAGCAGCTTCAGTTTGAATGCCTGAATAGGCCTGAATTGAGATTAAGCATAAATACAGTCAGATGTCTGCAGTGCACTCTGTACTGGCTTTGATGAAAGTAGGTGGAACAGACCATGGAAATTGTTTGTATGCTTTGTGAAAATATATATGCATACTAGGGCTGTTCATTTTATCCAGTAAGCACAAATATTTTTAAAAATATCTGATTGTTTTTTCCTTCTGCGTGAGACATTCTGCTACTGGCTCTTGTGATCCCCCCAGTGCTGATACACAGCTATAAATTTGTCAGTTGGCACAACTGAAGGACCAGAACCCTCGGGGCATGCAGGTTGTGTTTGTATCTTAAATGAATAGTGCTGAGAGTGAGAACTTCCGGACTTTAGGATCTGGGAACAGGAACACACTGATGAATTTATTTTTATTTGTGAAAATGTAATCCAGGAAAATTTGAGTGTTTAAATAGTTTTTAGGCTCAGAATCTTTTTGAGTCATGACTCACATAAATTAAAATGCCAGAACCCATCTGTGTACAAATGTACGTATCTCATTTATATATAGACATATGTATAATTAAACAAAACTGAAGCAATATAACATGGAAATTTTTATAGTTCTGGTGGCTTCTGTGATGTGAAGCAAGTTGAGGTACTTAACACCTTCTTTGACTCAGTCTTCAACAGTAAGGCCAGTTTCCTCAGGACAGCTGGCTCCCTGAGCTGGTAGATAGGGTTGGGGAGCAAAGAGACCCCCTGAAACCCAGGAGGGGATAGTGACCTGCTGTGCCACATAGATGCTCACAAGTCCGGATGGGATTCATCCTTGGGTGATGAGGAAGCTGTCAGAATTCACTAAGCTATTCCCCATCATTTATCTTTAGTCCTGGATAACCAGGTTGGACAATGTGATTCCCATACATAAGAATGGCTGAAAGGAGGATCTGGGGAACTACAGGCCTGTCAGCCTGACCTTGGCATCCGGAGCAGATCATCTTGAATGTGATCACACAGGACATACAGGACGACCAAGGGATGAGACCCAGCCAGCAGAGGTTTAGGAAAGGCAGATCCTGCCTGACCAACCTGGATCTTCTTTTATGAACAGGTGACCTACCTAGTGGATGAGGGAAAGGCTGTGGATATTCTCTACCTGGACTTCAGTGGACACCATCTCCCATGGCATTCTCCTGGGAAGGGTGGCAGCCTACGGCTCAGGCAGTGCACTCCTCGCTATGTTAAGAACTGGTTGGATGGTGGGCCCAGGGAGTGGCAGTGAAGGGTTCCACATCCAGCGGGCAGCTTGTCACTAATGGTGTGTCCCTGAGGGATCAGTGGTGGGGCCAGTTCTGTTTAATATCTTTACTGATGATCTGGATGAGGAGGCAGAGTACACCCTCAGTAAGTTTGTGGACAACACCGAGTTGGGTGGGAGTGTCGATCTGCTCCAGGGTAGGAGGGCCCTGCAGAGGGACCCAGACAGGCTGGATGGAGGGGCTGAGACCAATGCTATGAGGTTCAGAAAGATGAAGTGCTAGGTCCTGCACTTTGGCCTCAACAACCCCGTGGAGCACTACAGGCTGGGAAAAGAAGGGTTGGAAAGCAGCCCAGTAGAAAAGCACCCCATACTGGTTGACTAAATGTGAGCCACCAGTGTGCCCAGGCGACTCAGCAGGCCAAGGGCATCCTGCCCTGTATTAGCAATAGTGTGGCCAGCAGGACTAGGGAAGTGATTCTTTCCCTGTACTTGGCCTTCGTGATGTCACACCTCAAGTCCTGTGTCCAGCTCTGGCCTTCTCAATTCAAGAAGGTTGTTGAGGTGCTGGAGAGAGTCCAGAGAAGGGCAGTGGAGCAGGGGAAGAGCCTGGAGCACAAGTCAGATAAAGCTGACGGAACTGGAGGTGTTTAGCCTGGAGAAGGGATGGTGCTGGGGGGACCTTATCCCTCTATACAACCATCTGAAAGGAGGTGTAGCCAGGGGCTGTCGGTGTTTTCTTGCAGGCAGCTGGCAACAGGAAAGAGGAGATGGTCCTAAGCTGCACCAGGGGAGGTTTAAGTTGGACATTAGGAGTAATTTCTTAACAGAAGGAGGTGATTAGACTTTGGAGTGTACTGCCCACGGAAGTGGTAGAGTCAGTGCCCCTGGAGGTGTTTAAGGCAAGACTGGACATGGCACTCGGTGCCATGGTCTAGTTGACATGGTGGTGTTCAGTCATGGGTTGGACTTGATCTCAAAGGTCTTGGTCAACCTAATTGATTCTGTGATCCTGTCATTCTGTATACAAATTTCCATAGGCTGAAATTCTGTCTTGGGTAGATTTAGAAAACAGATTTTTTTTAAAAATTGTGAATACAAAACATAGGTTTGAATATTTAATTGTGAATTTTTTTTGTGTTTAAGAGATTACTTCATGAGAAAAAAATTAAAAAATCATGGAAGGCCCATTTGAAGCATGGCATTTAAAGTCTATGGGCCACAATTCAGGGCTTATATGTAATGCTTATATGTTATTTATATGCATAGAACCACTGAAATAGTGTTTAATGTAGTTGGGATATTTTCCTATCTTGGAGAGTCCCTGTGGTTAGTGCCTATTTCAAAACTATATCTATCTTTCTTCAGTAATTTCCCATGAAGAAATACATTTGATGCTATAAGAATTAAGTCTTTCAGTGTAAAATGTTTGGTTTTTCTTCAAGGTTTGTTCGGATCTTGTTTTGGTGGGGAAAAAGTTATTTGAAACTAGTAGTAGAATGTTAAAATGAGTGTTACTGAACACCTACTGCTAGCTTTTATTACTTTTCAAAGTAATAACATCTTAAATTTTCTGCTGTGAATAACAAAAATAGCCTCCAAAATCCAATAAATTATGGATTACACCTGGAGACAATGGGTTTCCTCTGATGAGAAACACTGTGGAATTTATAATGGGACAAACCCTATTTTAATACTACTCTTTAAAGCTATGTCCTGTCACTAATTAAGTCAGGAGGTAATGCTGAAAAAATTGAAGAAGGGGTGAACACAAAACTAGGAAGCAAATTGAGTAACATTCCAGAGGCACCTTTTCTGAGATACCTGATAGAAGAGAAAGTATTTTAGAGAAGTGAGTTTTTAAAGTAACAATAATACAGTTTCTCAAGGGCTTTTCAAAACATTCACTTTCTTCAGGATTCCAGTTCTTGACCCACAGCTGTCAAATTCAGCTAAATCTCTTAAAAATTATTATTTTATTTGCAGTGGTATTTAGTTCATAATTGCCTCATTATTTTAAACTCAAAAATCTTCTTTGTGCTATTTTATAGTACTATGATTTTAAAAAGGGCAGAAATATTTTAAAGTTCTCTTCATTTTCCTAATTAATCTGTAGTTCTTGTTAACTAACAATTCAGATATTTTAAAAGAATGAACTTCCCTGATGACTTGCCTTTTCACATGAGATTTGTCGTATGGGAAGTGGAGGCAGCCTGGAGTCCAGGGCATGAGGCAAGGTCCTGCTGGTGGGGCAGGCTAAGCCAGGACCACGTGTCAGCTTTGGATGTTGGTCACCAGGGTTAGGCACAGCTCAGTGCTGGCCAGACAGATCCACAGTGAAGAAACAAATCCAAGGTTGTGCCAGAAAGTCACCTGGTGGGGCCTGGTCCAGGGATATTACAAGAATTTATTTGTGTGTATCTGAGCATGTAGACATGAGGGATCCTGCTGTATACACTGTTCATTGCTCATGTAATGACAGTTCAGAGTTGAAAGCCTGAGTGTAGGCGCTTCTATTCCAGTTTTGCACAGGCTGTTTTATCACAGGATATGCCGAGTTGGAAGGAACCCATCAGGATTGCTCCAGCTCCTGGCCCTGCATCGGACACTCTGAGAATCACACCATGTGCCTGAGAGCATTGTCCAAACGCTTACTGAACTCAGACAGGCTTGGTGCTGTGAGCACTTCTCTGGGGACCCTGTTCCAGTGCTCAGCTCCCTCTGCTGTGTTTGAATAATAACCACATTTACTCTGACAGAGCAGTGGTAGCAAACTGGCCAGTCATCCAGGGAAAACCTGATCAGATCCATCAGTCAATCAGTCAGTCAAGTGATCCTAGTTTTGAAAATGGAACTTGGCTGGAGAAAAATAATGGTTTTCTTTAGCAGTGAATAGGCTGAATCTGACGAGTTGCTTTCTGACCTGCAAGTCCTCTAGATTCCTGCAAGTTCTCTCTATATTCCACTGTGGCAGTTAAAATATAATCAAGTATTGCCAGTCTTCTCTGTCTTTTCAAAGAACACCTGGAGATGTTCGAGGTACCACCTCATGATTCCTTGTGACTGTTGAATTTCTGCTGCCCCTTGGATCTCTGCTGTTGTACATTACACGATACTAGATTTTAGCAGTGCTCCTCAGTTCCTCTTAATAGGCGTTTCCTTAGCTGAGCTCTGTTTGGACTCATGCAGTGTGACTTCATGAAGATGAAAGAGGTGGTATTTCAGGCATGCCCTTTCACTTTCAGATGAATTATTTATTATGTCTTAACTACTTAAGATTTTGATATGTACATACATATCAAAAACTTAATTGACATAATGGTTCATTTGTCGTCTCTGCTGTGAAATATATTACCAACAGCTTAGTGATATAATTAAATTTTAGCATTAAGAGTGATATAATGAAAATTCAGCATAAAGTTTACCTCTGGAATATTCACCTTAGTCTTTTAATTGTATTAATGTTTGATGGTTTTGGAAAACTTGCATATGCTTCTGAAGGAAGAAAGAATGTCTCAGTTTATAGTATTTAAAATGCAGCCTCATTGGAAATCACTGAGAAATTTCTATCAACTCAGATCTCCTAGATGAAGGAATGTATCTGCAAGTATATTTGCTTCATTGCCTCAAAATTTTGAGCAAACTCTTTTGTCTATTGAATTCTGAATCTGAATTCTTTTTTAAGTCAGAATTTCACTTTATAAATGCTTTGGTAATCTGTTTATGCTATTTTAATAGGAAATACATGTTTTATATTTCATATGTATTTACTTTAGATTAAGAAAGTCAAAATACGTGCTTATCTTTGCAGAATAAAGCTGTCCTTTCATCTGACTTGATAGGATAGTTTTGTTATATGTACTTATTTTATGGTTTTTATTTCTATTTTCTTTTCTTATTTTTTGTATGTTTGTTTGTTAGTATTTTACTCTGGCAATCTGGTTTACTGAAAAATTGTCAAAAATAAAGTTTAATGTGATTTTGTGCCAAAGTAGTTTTTAATGTGTATGTGTTATAACACACAATGTGCTTAGCTGTGTATTACTATGGTAGATTAATGAAATAATGTATCGTGGAGGCATGCTGATTGCATTTTTTAAAGTGAAGAACTGTTTATAAATGTGGGCTGCTGGTGCAGTTGTGAGCAGATGCAGAGCTTGGCAGTGATCAAGCTCCCGGGGGAGCGCTGGGTAGGGTGTACCATGAATGGGCCTTGACATACTGAATTGGTCATGGGGTCATTTCTCCTCAGTGGGGACTGCCCACTTCATAGCATTTGTCAACAGGAAGATGCCAAGCAAGGACAGTTCCCATAAAACTAACGTGTTTGGAAAGGAGAAAGAAAGCTTTGTGTTACTGTTGTTGTTGTTGTTGCTATTATTATCTAAGATTAGCGCTACTGAAATTCCAGAAAGTGGCACTTTCATTCCTTCCCCACCCCCTTTCTTTCCTTCTTTCCTTCTGTGTTGACAGGGTAGAGACAGAAAGGTTTATCGTGTACTTTGGGTAAGTGCAGTGAACGGTGGTTTGTCTTCAGTGAATCAGTGCTTTGTTTTACAAATGATTGGTTTGGATGGAATCTGTCTATAATTTCTTTTCCTCTCAGGAATCATGTGTTCTGCATCTGAAATGCTTGCTTGCCCTTTGGTGTTTAATTTGATGGCATGGGGTTCTGACTTGAGGTTCTTTCTTTACTGAGGGTTTGTGAATGATGAAATTTATAAATGCATGTCATAGTGTTTGATATTCCAGCATTTGATGCAATAATGGATTAGTTGTTTTAAACTGCCAGAAATGTGGTTTGCCCCAACTGGATGCCTGAACTGACTAGAACTATAGAGAAGTTTCCTGGGGTCAAAGATGAGCGATTTATCTTTTTTTGAATGACCTACCTTTAGTTTATCTTAACACAACTTACTGTATCTGCTGACATATTTTTTTTACTAGGCAACGAACATGACATGTTACCCTTTTAAATAGCCATTTCCCTTTTTTTTTTGTTGAAATTTTCTTCTAGAAAACATTGTAGATGCACAGGAATCTAAATTCATAAACGACATTTAATAAGCTATATCAAAACCATCTGTCTGAGCGTTCAGTCTTGATGCATCCTTCGGTAGTAGTTTTTCTGGCATTTTTAGTAATGAACTTAAGACAGTGTTATTGAAAATGAACACATCTGAGGAAATGAATGCAAGAAATGTAATTTCTCTTTGTTTAAGTGATTTTGGATCATCCCTTTTGTTTTGATCCAAATACAAGAAAAACTGAGTGTTATCCTAGTAACATTTTTAGTGCACAATTCTATTCCTTTCCCTTTGTGTTGTGTGCATGTGTGACTAAAAAACCCAGAGCTATAAACTATAAAAAATAGTCTGAAAACAGAGTTACTTCAGAAGCAAAGTTGGGAATTTTTTTGCAAATGAATGAAACATACCGGCATGTATTTCCTAATTTATTATATTATTTGCAGGTAATTGTTTTCATAATTTATTCATAAAATTCATCAGTATTCTGGCATCCTTTACACAGATGTGTATTTACTAACCAAACAGAAACATCACTCAAAAAATTCCTTTTGCCTTTCTCTCCCAGGGTCAATGTGGAAAATCAAATATTGAAATATGGGTTTACAGCTCGTGAAATTACTATTTTGGAAAATGATGATCCTGGAGGAGTGTTTGAATTTTCTCCCTCTTCCAGAGGTCCCTACACTATAAAGGTAGCTATCTGAATAACTTCTCTTAATCAATATGGACAATTAAGTTTTAGCAGAGTGCTTGTAAAAAGTTGGATTTTCTTTCTTACAGGAAGGGGATTCTGTCGAACTGCAGATTGTCCGCAGCAGAGGAAGTCTTGTCAGGCAGTTTCTGCACTACACTGTAGAACCAAGGGACAATAATGAGTTTTATGGAAGTACAGGAATTCTGGAGTTTAAGCCTGGGGAAAGCGAGATCAGAATTACTCTTTTGACAAGGATGGATGGGATTCCAGAGGTAAAAATTAATATTTTCCTCTCTTCAAAACGTGTTCACAGCGTAACAGTTTGTCACTTACTGAAATATAGAAAATATATAGAAGTAGGACAATGGCTTTTCTGTAGAATGTATTCCCAGCCTCCAAACCAGGAATGTCTGCATAACAAGAAGGTGCCTTTGGCTTTAGTAGTCCTCAGTGGATTTTTTTCTTTTGCAAATTGAAACTTGCACTTTGAATCCATGTAAGTTTTTAGCCGTGACATTCGGCAGTATGCAGTGGCATTGTTTAATTGAACTCTGTATGAACAACAACTTTCTTTTTGGTTTGCTTTTTTTTTGTTTGGTTGGTTTTTTTTTGGTAAATATCTGCTAATTGCACTCAGTCCTCCCTGGTCTACATTAATATTTGCTCTATGGATACAAAGATGCAATACTTATTTTAGTGTTCCATGGCGGATCTTGTGTGACTTTTTTTTTCAAGAAATGTGTATGAAGTACAAAGTTCCATTAGATTATAGATTGGATTAGGATATAAGTAATGCAAGCTGATACAATCTTTCAAAATTAGCTTAGTGTCAGTGATTTTAAAATCTTTGCTTTCCCTGTTAGAGATGGCAATGTACAAATCCAGTGTGCATGTAGAAATTTTGTATGATTTCCTTTGGTTGAAATTGGTCTCTCTGCCCGGCTACAGACTGTAGAGGTTTACCCATTTTTTTTTTTTTTTTGAATGTGAATACTGAATATGTCTTTTTATTCTGACTGAGTTTCCCTCTTCTAGCTGGATGAGGCATATTCTGTAGTACTCAGTGGCTACAGTGAAATGCCAGGCAAGTTGGGGAATGCCACAAGGGTCAATATAACCATTTTGAAGAATGATGATCCACATGGTGTCATTCAGTTTCTACCTGATGAACTATCAGTAACAATAAAGGAAAGTAAAGGAGAAATCATCTACACCGGTAATTCTTTTTTATTAGAGTTACTGCTTTATCTGCTGAGTGCCCCTGCAAGGCTTCTTTTCCCCATTTCACCTTCCTAGGGCAATGTCTGCCTCAATTCTCCACTTAGAAGTTTCCAGAGGAGTACAGTCCCAGCAAGATGAGCAGAGATGGGTGGATCTGGAAAACTATAGGAATCAATCAATATAGTAAAAGATATGGCTAAAGAATATGCCAGACAGGAGGGACAGAGTATTGACATGTGTGCAAGGGGCAGCCTGGAGGTGGTAGGACTACCTGGGGAGCATGAGGAATAGGGTGCTGTGTGAGAGAAGAATGGAGCTAAATTTTCATATATGTGACTTCAATTTATCTATCTTGATTGTATCAAGTACAATAACAAATTACAGATTTGACGAAGTTTGAACTGCTGTAATTGTCTATCACTTTGTGCCCTTTTGTGTAGTGCTCTCAAGTATTACTAGTTTTGCTAGAAGTAGATTTACTTAATATTTCCTTTCCTTTTATTTTGTTTCAGTTTTGTTGACCATTTTCGTTTTGACTTGTGTCGTTCTAAAGATGCACACTGACTATATATGTTTACATTTTTAGCTACTTACAGAGTTGTAAGAAACCAAGGAAACTATGGCAATGTTAGTGTGTCCTGGATTGTTGACCCAACGTGTACCAATGACATCTATCCAGAGCAAGGGACTGTTTTCTTTGATAATCTGGAGTTTTCAAAAAATATCACAATTTACTCACTACCAGATGAGGTAACCATTTTTACAGTGTTTTTGTCTAAGTATGTGAAATGAAGAAGAGTGCTAAAACATTGCCATTTAAGAAGGAAACTCTGTTTT
>JAWWMP010000093.1:1249214-1259262 GCA_035047865.1 Dendrocincla tyrannina
GAATAGAGGGGGTAGAATACATAGCTTTGATCACCCCCACACAGTGATAACTGGTCCCACCTGCTGAACTAGGACAGCTCAGTAGAGGCAACGTGCTTGTGCTTTGTTTTCCTGAGATGATGTAACAGTAATCTGATTTGATTTATCACATATATTTGAGAAAAACATAAATATGATAGTTTCATAATTTCTTGTTATTTTAGTTAGTCTTGCTGAAGATTGAAATTGAATATGCTTCTCTTTGGTTGTTCTTTACAAAAACTGTAAAAATCCAAGAAAAATAGGGCATCTTTTTGGTGATCCTAAGAAAGCAGGAACTTGTCAAAAATACTACCTAAATTTGCCTCCTGAAATCTGTATTTCATTGACTACATCAATAATTATATATTTAATTGAAAATGTCAAAACCGAATGGTGCCCATGCTTTTCCCACAAAGCTTACAGTATCTGAAAGCAGACTTTGTACAAACGAGGCTACTTTTTTTCGTAGAAGGACTGTCAGAAAATGTGTCACTTACTCCTGCAAATGAGTAGCTGTTGACTTACTATGGAGCCTAGCTTTGTGAATAGCCATAGGGAGCAAGCAGTACCAAGATTAATCTCTTAATTGGTGCACAATGCTTAAAAAGATGGCTTAGCATGATTCAACTACCTCCTTTGATTTTGGTAACTGAATAGAAATGGGATGTAGTTTCTATGTAGAAAATAGAAATAGATAGCTAATGATGAAAATTAGAGTAGACTCAGAATATGTGTCAGCTAAAAATCATCATTGTTACAAGTTTGCTCCTTTCTCTAGGATATAGGTACCATCCCATGCATTTCATTCAAGTTATTCCCACAATGTTATATTAATAAATAGTAAAATACACACAAATACATATGCATATCAAATAAACAAGTCACTGAAGGCCAGTTTAAGCTCTTCATGATTAAAATACGAGTCATGCAGATTTTGCTGCTGAAGTCAATGGGGTGACGCACACAGGGGAATAAAGCAGTGAAAATCTGGCCCTCGTGTTCAGAAACACATTATACTAATGGATTGAAATAGTTATAATTGCACTGTGGCAGTGTAGCTTTAAAAGTGTCATGTAAAACTGCAAAAGAACTGAATCATGATGTGACTTTCTTAAGTGTAAAGCAAAGTATTTAATTATTTCAAGAAAAGACTTTGAACTTTAGTTAAAGTTTAGAATAGCTCTTTAAGGCAGAGTTGCTCATTGGAACCCCACAAACAGTCGTGACTTCGTCATTTAAAAGTTGCTGCCCTTGGACAGCCTTTTTCCTGTATAATAGCATAAGTTGTATTTGCCTTAAGAATTTTTTTATGTAAAATTTTTTTCAGTAATGTCAGTTTTCATACAGCATAAAATGTTTTGCAGCTCATTATTAGAATATTCACCTCAGATGAATTAGTGCCATTTACTGAGAAAAAGCAAGATATTTGTACCTTTGTTGAGTCCTAGCTGAACATCCTAATTACTAGATTATTAAATATTCCACAAGTGGGATTCATTTGTCTTTGAACAGTTTTTTTTTCCTTGCCAGGTGTAGTTTAAGTGTTTATTTTGGCAAATGAGAATGGAAAATCCCTGTATGTGGAATTTTACAGAAGTGGGGATGGTAATTGTTAGTGCTGTGTTTCTCCAATCAGGAATAGTAAATGAAATCCATTGCTGAGGATTAGGTGTGATAATGTTAGTGACTTTGATAGACAGAAGTACTAAACTGTTAATAGCAGTATGTTTCAGCTTGTTTTTCACTAATGAGAAAAGCCTAACCTTTCCATGAAGGTGCACTTCTTTACTACAAAGGAGGAGATCTTTTGTGATGTTGATGTTTTAGAGGGAACCCAATTTCAACTATCCAGCCTGGAAAGTAATTTGCTGTCTTTGATTTCTGAGTTATGTGCCTCAAAGTGTTAGGCTTTGGGGACAATAGACAAATGCATTCTGTGCTGTAGACTAAATGTGTTCTTTCCAATCCCTTTTATAACACTATTTTGTTGTCAAATACTTCTGACTATGTTGTTCATGAAATGGTGCTTTTGGTAAAATTCAGTATGTCTAAATCCATAGTCTTATATTTACAAAGACAGAGATTTTTCTTGTGTTTGGGCAGATACAAGCAGGAATCTGCAAACAGAACACAAATGTGTTCAGTCTGCTATTCCTACGAAGTGTGTTCTCTGGTACTATAATTTCATGCTTATGCCTGTTACTTGGCCTTTTCACAAAGCAAAGTCCCATCACGTCCCTGTGTTTTTACACAACAGTAATGCTTTGCTACTTAAGAAAGAAGTTTGCTAATCCTCGAGTGGTTCACACAAACAGGCACCTTGGAGGCTAACCTATTTGTCATACTTTAATTGCAAGAGAGAGATGTAAAAATGTGGGATGGAATAATTTGTGTTGCCAGGAATATGCCAGTTTCCATAAGAACAAACAAAAATTATTAAAAAGAGCATCTTTGGTAATTGTTCGTAAGTAGAGAGGTTGGAAGGTGTGCACTTGGCTTTATTAACTTTAACTTTCTTATTATTATCAGTAAATATAGGTGTGTGCTAACACCTCCAGACCCAAACATTCTCTTTCAGCAATCACATGCTGAGTGCAGGGGCGAGTCACCTTTCTATCTTTCCAGAGTTCAACCTGAGGTCTACTTCGTGTTCCATCTTATTGTGTTTCCTGGGAAACAGAAACAGTGTAGAATAATAGTGTTTTCCTAAACAGTTGATAATATCGTGATTAATGGCAAAGTACATTATATGCCCATGATGTTGTTTTTCCTTGGCTCTCTATAAGCATAATTCAAAGGGTTTTTATAAATTTCAAATACCAAACAATAACTGTTTCTGTTGAAAGTCAGGAGCAGTGTAGGAAATCTTTTTCACTAAGCACACACAGAATTCCATTTTGACTTCTATTCCAAAATAGGCCATCAGTCATTCTTGTGTGGTTGGCAGATGCTGCCTTACCTGTATTCTCTGTATGGTCGAAAAAAATATGAATATATAAATATAACGGGCAACAATATATAAAAAGTAAATTTTATTTTCCTGCTTTATTCAAACAAGCAGAACTGGAGGGATTTTGAATCTTTTTTTTTTTTTTTCAATTTATATACCAGAGTAATTAAAAATGGTGCAGCGCTTTGAGTCCTAAAAGATCCCTTTTGAGAGAATTTGTGATCATACTCAAAAAAGCTTGTATCGCTTTAGAAGAGATTAAAAATTGGCTGGTTGTTCACACTGTTAAAATTATGAAACAGCAGTAGAAAGAAGGATGTGTCTTTCCCATTAACTGAAATTTCAATTATGTATAAATTCCGTCTATATAAGAAAAAAAGTTTGCTTGTGTTATGAATTTATTCAGGATTGGTAAAAACATAGAAAATCACAGTGAAAATCAGAGATTTAAAACCATGAAATAGAGATTGGCAGTAATGGAATCGCAGAGATTAAAAGTCAGATGAGTACATACAGTTTGTGGTGGGTTTTTTTGGAAGAGAAAGTCTTTCTGTGAGTCAACCTGGAATTATTGAAACACGGGGACAAGCATGATCAGCAGTTAACATTTTTGGCTGAATAATAAAGGGCATAACTGGATAATGAATTGAGTTTTGCCTAGATACTTTCTGTCCCCTCCGTCTAGTACCATAGATTTTTAGATGGAAGAGTTCCTGCTTACTGTGGTTTTTCCTGTGTTGTGGAATAATTAGCATCTGCCTGCTCAAAGGGATGCATCCGTGTACATGGCTGTTAGGACACAACAGTTTCCCTGTCCAATATGTAACACAGACAGTGTGGTATCCTTTAATAACCATTCTGCAGAATAAGATGAGCACTGCTTAATTTTCTCCAGAAGACTTTTCTAGGTTAACAGCAGGGCTCTCTGGAAAAAATTTAATTAATCATTTTCTCATTGAAATGTTGTGCTCAAAATTTCAGTCAAAGTTTCCAATGGGTAAAACTGAAATGTTTCATCTTATTGATCCAGATTAGCCATTGGAAATCTAAAGCTGGTAAGCTCTACAGAAAGTATCTCTATGGTAAATCTCAGATGTTTATCTACTGCACTTAGATCATGTACTAAAACATCATGTACACCATCAGTTTTTAAGGATACCAAAGATAAAGATACCAAAATCCTTAATCTACAGAGCTGTAGAGAGCCAAGCTGAGCAAGGGAAACTCATCACAAAGGGGGACCAGTGACAACATCACCTTTGAAACCAAGACCTGTCACTTCTTTGCCCTCTCTCTGAGATCCTTACCTTATAATGTGTGACCATTCCTTCTGCTGCCCCGAATGAATGAATGAACGAATCAATCAATCAATGAATCAATCAATCCATCCTTACTCTCGTAAGGATTTACTTTGTCAATTCAAAATATGTGACATTAATATCTCTTCTTTGGTATTGCTATGTCAGCATAGACTTTCTGTGATGTGATGTCTGGGGTACTGTGGTAAAGATTGTCAAAACTGTAGGCAAAAGCTGATCATATATGTTGGCATAAGAAGTTTCCCCCACCTGGGTGAGTCAAATAATGTGGCAAAGCTAAGCTTGGCAGATGAAAACCACAGAAGGTCCTTGATATCTTCTGATTGCAATGGTAGAAAAAACAGAAGTGAAAACACCACTAGAAAATTCTATGCTAATTTTTACAGGCTGATGTTTCAAATGGTATCTGTAGAGCTGTAAATTGTAAGCTTCTGGCACAGGGTGTAACATTCCAGAAAAAGAATATTTTTTTTTCGACAGAACCAGATTTAATGTTTAATAACAAACAGTATGAATGTAGCCCAGTGAACTTTAACACATCAAGGACAGAGTTGATAAAGTGACCTACAAAGGTGGCAACATTCGGCTCTGGTCTTGTAAACCTTTGAAGTTAGTTTGTTTAATTTGGGGCAAGTTTATACATGAAAGAGAATTGTATATTTTGCCTTTGGAATCTAGATTGCTGTTAGCCACCATTCATAATTATGGTATTACTTATTAATCTTTGTAGCCTTAGGTCAGTAGAGGTCTGAAATACAGCTGCATGGCTCAAGCATGACAGCTTGTCTCTTTTTCTTTCAAGTGACAGATGGCTTTAAAAATAAGCACAGCTACAGCATGTAATACTTATGTGTCATTTTTTCACAGCCCATCACAAAGTGCTTATAAAAATATTTGAAATCTCTGTGTAGCAGATGGAAAAAGTGAGAGGCAAAGAAGCAGCCTTTCTTTTCTGTGAGTCCTTACGTTGGAATAGAGCAGAGTGATGATTCAAACCTAGGTCCCCTCAGCCCCAATGCAATGCTCTGTTTACTCAGTGTGACAATAATCACAATATAAGCATATTCTTAGTAAAAAAATATAATTTTTTGTCTACCAATTCTATAATCCCATTTTGTCTTTGAGACATGAGCCAATGTTAAGATCTATTCTACATTCTGAGTTGCTTTTCCTCCACTCTGAGGGCAGTAGCTTCACTGTCTGAGAGTATCTTGCTGGAATTGAAATCTGCAAAGGGTTATTCAGGGTTGGTGTTTGACAATCAGTATTGCTCTTGGCTATTTTAAAATAGATGTTATATAATTAAGCAAAGTTCCTTAAATAATAGTAGCCACTTTGAAATTTAATATAGGTAAATGTAAATACAGTCATTTTAGGTTTCTCAAAACAGTTCACTTGAAAGTGTTTTAAATTTTGCTTGTCTGCAGAGCCCTCTTTCATTTTCTTGTGTATTTTCCTAGATTTTTCCACAGTAGATAGAATGCTAAGTTCTTACCACAGGGCAGACACTTTGTAATTTTCCATGTGCTACTGAGAAGTTTATCTGAGATTCGGAATTAATCACTTACACAGTTCTGTCTCATAATGTGGCTTATCTGTTACTGATTGACCAGGGTAAGTAAAGAGTTCTTAAACTATTAATGGTGGCTTTCTATAAATTAAGAATGTCATTAACCTCCCCTCAAACAATGAATTATTTTCCTGAAAAATTTCTCCGTTGAGAATGAAGTGGAAGCCATAAAGTCAGAGAGATTCTTCCTATAGTAGCTCTTGCAGTGCTAAAAACATGCAGTGGCTGCATATCCGTATCTCCTTTTGTTTCCTCATATAAATTTACAGAGGACTGAAGTGAGTAATTGAACACTTCAGGGAGCTATAAACAATTATACTGGAGCCAGAAGCTTCAACCTTTTTTCCGCAGAAAAGAAGACTTTTCCTTCTTGTTAGCAGCTGGAACAGAACCAGGCAAGATTGGTGCCAGTGGTTCCATTGGTAGTTTTCCCATTAATCGGAGGAGGGAAAAGGGGGCAAAAAGAGAAGGAATTAAATTTTAAGGAGCATTATTTTGTGTTCACAAGCATAATTTTGCAAATAGTCGCTTGTTTTTCTCTTATGTATGCTGGCATGAAAAACTTCCCTCAAAATGCAAACTAGTCCAGAAAATTTGTGTATCTTAAGAACTAACCTTTTCTTTTCATAGTTTCAGCTTCAGTAATGGACACTTGAGGTAGTTCATAAGTGGAATAGCCATAGTGTCCTGTCTCCAGACAAGTATGAAATGATGAAAATTGTTTTTGGATTACCCTGAAAAATATTTATCTATATGGAATCCACATAAAATCATTAGAAACTGTAATTGTTTAGTTAATGCTGGATTCAGGAAAAGCTCTTTCACTTTTCATTTCTTAAAAAAAAAAAGAAAAAAAAAGGAGAACAATAGCAATGTAATAGACTTTTGTTGAACATTTACTATTTAATAGTTATTTCCAAGTCACACAAAGAGGTCAAAACTGAATATATTGTGCTCAAACAACTGTTTTCCTCATAGAGTGGTGACTATTTCTTACCTGCAGTAGAGAACACTAGTCAAGGGAAAAGTAGTGATAAGGAATCCACCCTTTATACTGGCTGGTATAAAAAGCAGCTGACTTATGGGGTATATTTTATAAATTTATAAGAAAAACAGGTATTTGAAGTCATAGTGCATTTATAAGCCAATCATACTTTCATGCAAATCTCTTCTGGAGTTTCAGACATTTCACTCATCACTGAATCTGTAGGTGAGATGAACTCTTGTCTGGCACTGGCACCATTTACTGCTGTCATTTTACTTCCTAATTTGATACCTGTACTCATGAATATTATGTCAAGAATATTTTTCTGGTGCTTGGTCCCTTTTTTTCTTTTTTAAAGCAATATTCATCTCAGTTCGCTCACTGGGAGAAATGGAAGATGGTGTAGCAGAACATATGCCTTTCCTTCTTACACAGTATGCTATACCATACTATACTGCCCTATACTACACTGCTTTGCACTGCACCACACCACACCACACCACAGTATACCATACAATGCCATACTTTTCATTTCACTTCGGATACCTTAGTTTATACAAATCACCTTTAAACTTTATTCTTCACCTTCATGTATGAATAAATGTCTATCTGTTGCTGACAGCTAGAATATTCTTTTGTACCCAGAGCACCACTGGCAGACTTAGTGCCCGCTCTTTTGGAAAGTGTTGTCTCCTAGAAGTTAGTAATCTGGTCACCTCCACCTTCTACTTGCAAATGATACCAAAGTCCTTTGTAATTTTTCTTTGTAACTTTTTCTTTCCTTAAGTTTCAAATAAAAGTATATTAAAATTCAGAAGAAAAGAAAGGGAACATTCTTATTAAGAGCATGCAAGGTATTTGTATGGTGACATGTATTCATGACAGATTTATTACTGTGTCTCAAAACTGACAAACCAGCCTCCAGATGTGAATTAATTCTCTATAGTGACACAAATAATTTGAAAAACATTTAAATGTGCATCCTGGGTAAAGCTAATAATATTGCTTCTATACTGAAAGTTTCAAATACATTTCCTAGCACAGTTGTCTGATTATCTGGCAGAAATATTTTAGGACAAGTGGAGAACATTTTCATTTCACTGATAACTGGCAGCTCATTCCCACATAACCCACTAAAGATTCTGAAATAAAAATAAAGCTCCACGTACAAAGACTGGCACGTCTCTGGTGAGCACAGGTGCCAAGTGCAGACTCACTGCTTCAGTCAGCATGGCAGTGTTTTTACTTAGCTGTCCTCCAACGTTATTTTCCAGAGTAGAAAAATGTATTGGGAATTAAACCCTAACTTTTCACACAACTAATAATTGATTAATAATTTTTTGAGGGAAAGAATATCTGTTATGTTTTTAAACTGAGTTGCAACACAGTTTTGAACCTTCTGTCACATTGCAAACAAGTTTTTTCTCTTAGAGGATAGTTAGTTTAAGAATAAACTCTTTTCTAGGTTATTTAAACATGAAAAGTAACTGTTCCAACTCCACAATATTAACTTGTTATATGCAATGGTACTGCTTATGAATATTGTCACAGTTTTTCAGGGCTAGGTAACCTTTTCTATGTGGTTCCTCTAAACTTTAATATTATTAATTCTCTATGTCATTTGAAGTTGCTTCTGGTTTATTTCTTTGTAGGCCTTTCCTTTATTTACATATTGTGGTTTTATACTTCCATATATCTTGCTTCTATTCCTAAAGATAATTTTAATACAATACTTTGATTGTTAGGCTGAATATTACAGAGAAAAGAATTCAATGACTTTAAGTCAGGGAACATGGTGAGAAAAGAGAGAGAAAAGGGGAAGCCAAAGAATACTCATTTTTCAGTTAGTTTCCCTGTGACTTGTGTCTCAACAATCTCGCTTAATTCCTGTGTTAGGGTCAGTTCAGAACTAGAGGAAAGAGGTTTTAGAAGAAAAAAAGGTATGGAAACCAGCTTCATTGCTCCTGGAGCATAAAACTTAAGATTTCATGGCCCAGCAATGTTCTAATACAAGTATATATTAAAACTATGTTCTTCTCCAAGTTTTGTGGCTTGCTAACCCCTTCAGAGGTGGCAGGTAGCTCATAAACTGGTTTTGTCAGTCCTGAGCAAAGACCATGAGCAACCTCCATTTCAAAGTTGTCTTGAAAGCTCAGGACTTAAGCCTAAAAAGAGCTGGTCTGCAAGAAAACAGGTGGGCTTCAAAGATTTTCTCCTTCTGAAGAACATAAACTGTGACTTTCCGTTTCCTATGCTCTGATTCAGACTTTCAAGAAATAGTGCATTGCATGCTGTGGGTTTAACATTCTTCCAATCCTCTGCAACTTTGTTTCACTCTTAAACTTTTTCTTAATGCCTCTTGCCCTCTCCCACCTCTGTGCCAACCATCTCTTCCTGAAACAACACCAGTCTTGGTTTTGTTTGGTGTATTCCGTCATGTTATTTAAATGGAGTGAAAAAAAGCACCTTTGAATGAAGGTAGATATTTACAAAATGAGAGTAAAAAAGTTTTGTGATATTGAAGATAAGATAATGAAAGTTTGAAAGTCACTACTTTTCTGGAAGAAGATTTAGATTAGTGTAATAAAATTACAATAGACAAAAATCAAAATTCAGAGAAAATTATAAACAGAGGACAAATGACAATATAGTTATAAAGCATACTAATTTCCGTCTCACTTATACGTTATTGCTGTTGAACTACTTACTTCAACAGGAAATAAGATACGTTGCTCTATCAAATAGTAGAGTGTGCCACCAAGGGTAATAAACTGTTGTTTGGTCTTTGTTTAGCTTGTAATAATCTCTTCAGAATTGTCTTTTGCTTTTACATACTTACTGAGTATTACAGAAGTGATTGCCTCCTGTTTTTATTTAAATATTACTTCTTGAAGTTTTTTGGTTTTGTTTTTGTTTTTTTTTTTTTTTGCTTGGTTGGTTGGTTTGGTTTTTTGGTTTTCTTTTGTTGTTTTTTTTTTTTGGGGGGGGTTGGTGTGCATTATTTTGTTTTGATGTTGGCTTTTGTGTTTTGGGTTTTTTTTGTTTGGTTTTTATTTTCAGTTTTAGTTTTCTACTTTCTGGTCAGAGCAAATTTTCTTTAATTGTGTTTTAAAGAGATGTGGTGCAAGTTTTGAGAGCAGAGCACTACTATTTACCCATAGTCTTGGTTAGAGGAAAATGAGTTGATACTCCTGGTAAAATGA
>JAWWMP010000093.1:1276355-1286829 GCA_035047865.1 Dendrocincla tyrannina
CAGAACAAGGACATGAGGTATGATTTTGTAGAAAGCAATTTCAGTTGGATGGCTGAGAACAGTGTTCTCCAGATTGTCAGAATTACTAGAACCAACAGTCCTTGAGTGTAATGCCATATATGACTTCAAGGATCTTGCTGTCTGGAAGTGCTTGCAGTGAGGCACAGCCTAGCCACCGTTACACAGGCATGTAATTGAAGGGTGTTTATTGGCATAAAGTGACAAGCAGAATTTTGAATTCGTTTTCAATCCTATGTCAAAGTGAACAGAACAAACAAATCTTTCCACAAACAGTGGATTTTTTTCCCAAATACCATTTTCATCTGTTTAATACTTTCTTCCTATATATGTTCAACAATGGAATGAACAGTTTTTCTGTATTCTTTCAACTTACACAGGATAGTTATTATTATATGGTAGGAAGTTCCTGTGTTTTTTTAAAGAAAACAAACTTTTCCTTTGTTCATATAGCACCAATCACCAAATGAAAATAAAGAACGACATAATAATTATTATATAATTAAAATCATTACTTACACTGGACATATCTGTGAAATGTCATTCTCTAAAAAAAGATTTAAAAGACTTACTAAACTGATTTCTTTTTAAAACAAGTTGTTAGCATATGCAATGTGATTTATGATCCATGACAGAAAGTACTGTATATTTTGCTATATAAATCACAGAAAAAAAAATTTTAATGATAGTTAACTAATCAGACTTACATAAGTAATGCAGAAACAACTAATTAAGTACTTGAATGTGAAAATTACGTCTGCTTGAACAAAGTGGTAAACAAGCCTTTGGCTGAGGGCAATTTGCAAAATTTCATCAACTAAATAATCACACTGCAATTGTCTTGTCACTTTGTATGGATTTTAGCTATCTTAACAATAGATAGCTGAAAATTAAGCATGTAAATCAACATTATTATATGAAACCCTTGTGTAGACCATAGAGGGAGATGAGTATTCTTGGATAAGAATCAATGAGTGCCTGAAGGTGCCTGCCCTGTCTCCATTGTCTGACAAGACACACTTAGAGGCACAAGCTCAAATTAGATACACTCTAGACAGAAAAAGACAAAATTAATCCCTTATTCACCTCACATAAAAGGCATTATTATTATTATTATTATTATTTAGCATGCAGAGCTGTAGCTAGTATAATATATTTGAAGTGGAGAAAGTGAAAAAAAAATTTTCAAACATACATTTCTTATGGATAGTTCAGGTGTTCATTAGAAAGTAGTGTGTAGATGTGCCTTAAAAAGTGCTCAGCACACATGAAAATGTTTCTACTGTTAATGATTTAAAGAAAATACAAAGATCTAAGCAGTACTCTGAAGTGTTTTGTTTTACTTGAAAGGTTTCCTTACACATTCTACCAGTTATTTCAAGAGATTTCAGCTATTCCAGCTAATTTTGTCTGTGGTTTTAAACTCTTAGTTAATGCTGTTTGATAATGGACTAATCCTAGGAAGACACAGACTGTTTTAAGATGCTTTTGAATTTAATTCACTTATTCGCAGTTTTCCTCAAACTCTTATACAAATACTATACAGAATCAGAGAACCATTGGAGTTTCAGCAATATCTTGGTACTGTGTAGGGCAACACCCTAACTCAAGCAATTAGGGAAGGTTCCCCAGAACCAGGGTCAGTTTGATTTTGATTACCTAAGGACAGAGAATCCACAGCCTCTCTGGTCAGCTTGGCACAGTGTTTTACCACTTCCACCTTAAGAAAGCTTTTTCTTATGTTTGGATGTAGATTCTCACAAATATTAATTTGTGCCCGTTGCCTCTTGCCCTGCCTCTGGGGCACCTCTGAGTAGAGTTTGTCGCCCTGTCATCAGTGCCTCCTGTCATATATTTTTACACATGGATAAGATACCCCTGAGCCTCCTCTTCCCCATGCTGAACAATCACAGCTCTCTCAGTCTCTCCTCATGGGAAAGGTGCTTCATCTCTTAATCATCTTCAGAGCCCATTGCTGGACTTGTTTCATGTCTTTGTTGTACTGCCGGGCCCAGAACAGGACCACAGTCAGCACCATTGAAGGCATTTAGTGAGTTTCCTACAAGAAGATGCACAAAGCTGAACAACAACATAAAAAAGATTAAATACAGATCAACTTTAGACATACCTCATGCCAGTCTTTTATGCGAAGCTATAGATACACAAGAAGAATCTGATTTTTGCACCACAAAGCTATTTTTGCACTGCAAAAATAGTGTTTTCTACTAAACAGGGCATCCCTTCCTCTCTGATAGTCTAATTCCAAAACTAATATATATATATAAGCATATTTCTTTTATGATGTCTCTTTTGATTACTTAAGAGAAAAAACTGAAAACAAAATATTTATATTGAAAGGTATTTATACATACACATTTGTTGGGACAGAAATAAGCTGCATTATGATTTTCAGAGTGATTTGGGTTTTGGCATAGCTAATCATCCATCAAGGCTACTGATTGTTATTCTTCATTATTCTTCAGGCTGTTAATTTCTGGTATGTCCTTGTGATGAATGATGAACACACAGAGCGGCGCTATCTGCTTTACTTCCTTTTGAGCTGGGGGCTTCCAGCTTTTGTGGTGATCCTTCTTCTAATTATCCTGAGAGGAATCTACCATCACAGCACAGCACAGATTTATGGTCTTGTCTACAGTGATCTGTAAGTGTTCTTTTAATAAACCTTGAACTAAGCATTGTACTGTCTGTATTGGTTTGTACTTAATTTGCTTGCACGTAAAGAAGGAGATATACCCACAGCCAAATGCAGAAAGGAGCAGCGGGATTCCTCACTTCTTGGAGATGAAGCAAGTATGTCATCCACATGCACTTTCCATGCAATTGGCCTTTGCTCTAGTTTCTCCACAGCTCCATTCTGGGCCTAGCATTGGCAGAGCTGGCTCAAGCATGTCTGCTTACTGGCTAAATTTTTTTATTCTTTTCTGAGACCATCCAGTTCCAGGGTAAAGGACAGAAATGGCTATTGCTGCAGAATGAGCAGAAGAGCATGGTTTTCTTCCATTTGACTTCTGTGTTAAAAAAACTCAACACCAAATCAAGCCTTAATCCCCCCCCATCTCTTAGGTATTCAGTATGTTCTCTGCTAAACAATATTCTACATTATCATTTTTCCTGAAGTGTTTCTCTTGTAATATTGAATATGTTACATTCCAAACTATTCCAAATTTGAGCATTGCTGTATTGTTGACAATTATCATAGCCCTTTCAAAGCACAGAAAATATCAGCACAGAAAACTGTCCTGATTAAAACAGTGCATCTTCACAGAACCAGAGACATTTAAGTGAAGCTACATAGACAAATGTTTTTGCTCTTCTTTACCTCTTTGACTCTGGCCCCTTTTCTGGCAAAGCTAATTTATGATGGTAGCTATTCTAGGACATGAGGCTAATGTGCTTATTCATTTTGTGTTGCAATTAGATGCTTCACATGCAGGAAAGAGTAAACACAATTTTATTTTTTTTAAAACAAGAGAAGAATGTACAAATTCTTTTAATGAAAACTTCTTATGAGGGTGCTTTCAGAGGAGACTCAAACTAGGACAATATCCATCTGTCTTTAATAAAAGAGGAAGATACAGTGTGTATTGTTTTGTCATAAGAGAACAAAATTCAGTGAAGGTTTTTTTTTGTCACACAAAGGAAATTATTGTGAGAAGTAGATACTTGAATTTAATACCTGTGTTTAAGTATATGCAAATATATATATGTATGTGTCCTTATAAATATTATTTGTATATACACATGTGTGTGTATATCTGTACAATGCATGTTAATCAGGGATATGTGATTTAGATGTGATTTAGATCTAAATGGGGTATCACAAGCTGTCTGGCCATGCTAGCCGAACTTTGGTCACAGATTAATAGACACCAGCTCTCAACCCAGAAATGTGTCTGGATCCCAGCAGCTGACCATTGCTGAAGTTTACATTATATCAGGGAGTGGTCCATAGCTCCACACGATCCCATACACATCCATGTTTCTTCATACAACATGGCAAAAAAGAGTCTTTTTTTTCATGGTAAAATACCTTTTTGTGCATAATAAGCACAAGGAATGTGTGTGACATAATCAAGTTTTCAATTAGCAGTCAAACTGTGGGTTGATGGTACCATTATTCAGTGAACCACAGTTTCCCAGCGGTTTCACTTTTGTTGTCCATGTCTCATTCTTTCAAAAATAAGGGGAAAAGAAATTCCTAAAATCTGATAAAATTATTAACTACAGGAAATTTTTTCAGTCCTAATTTCCCAAATTAAACAAAAAACTTTCCCAGCATCCTATTACAGTGAAAAATGCCAGAAATCAGCCCAAACTTAGTGAGTGTGAGAGCTTATTCCATCTCTGTCAGTGTGAACACTGTAAGAGATATTTCAAGGATTTTCATAAGCAACATCAATGCTAATTCCTGATTTGAAGAGCACTTTAAGAGTTGCTCCTAATTATACAAAAGGACTTCCAAAGCCAGAGATTAGAAAGGAGAACAGATTGAACTATATCACTTGGTTTGCTTTTTCCATAGCAGGATGTAGTAGTGGAAAAAGTGAAAAGGAGATTACATACTGACTCCAAAATTGGCCTCAAAAATAGTTTGAGAACAATGGTGTGCTGGTAAGAACTCATTTGGTGTGAGAGCTGGAAGACTGGTTAAAGTAATAAAAGCAGTGAAGCCTGTTAGCTTAACTCTCTCCTAAGTGATCACTCCTTCAGGCAACTCATTCTTGTATTACTGTGGTGTCTGACCAGCTGTTCCTAACCAGAATGGTATGGCACAATTAATAGCCAACAGTATGGCTATGCTGGAAGAAGTTAATTTTATATTTGTACTGAACAAATATTATTTGAGCTCTGCTGGATTTTATAGTTTAAAGGATGTGTTACGACAGAGTCTTCCTACAGATATGTCAAATTCTACACAAAAATGCATGTATTTTCTATTGTGACTCCCATGTCACAGCACAGAACAGTAGTGTACTGTTGATTATTTCCATAATTAGCAGTGGTTTTGTATGGTATGGACAGTGCACTCTTTGTCATTATGTGGAATTTTTTTTACAGTGGTAAATTTATCTGTATAAATGCCACCAAGCAGCATGTTGGGTTTTTTTTCAAGATTGTTGCTCAATGATGTGTGAAAGAGCTAAATGCCAGATGAAGACTCTTTCACTCCTCCCATTTGCTAATTTCCCCTAGCTTGGTTGCAGAGGTGAAAGTCTCTTTGAATAAGAACAAAGAAAGATGCTGATTAAAGGCATAACTTGAATGAAAGAAGTAATGAAATGGGCATTTGCATAGGATGGGTTTGAGTGGAGAAAGAGTGGTCTGGATATCTGTGAAGGAAAATGTGGTTTTATGAATATCTGATACAATACTTGTACTAAGGAAAGTAATAAGATATGATCCCTTCTTAAAAATCTGAGTTAATTCTCACATTTTAAAAAGAAATAGCTAGTTATTTCACATGCATGAGTCTGTAACTACTTAATTTCTGTGTGTAATAACCACTGGCTCAATCATGTCATGAAACCTCAAAGTAGGAATTTTCTTTTTGTGTAGCTGACTTGTAGAAGGGGCTTGGATAGGCATTTTCCATCTATCCTGTTTTTTACTTTTTGTGTTATAAGTGTTAGATGATGGTTTGACAGTCTCTGTAAATGAAATCTCTAATGTGTCTCTCAATTTCAAGTATATTGCCTACCATAGTCTCTAGTAACTGTGCTCTAAAATGTATATCCTTGTTTAAGAATTGTCGTGATGACTAAAGCATTAGTGGGTTTTAGTGAAAAAGGGCAGGTGTCAGCTCCTTTCAGCTGAATAGTAACTGAAATGCGTGTTAAATCTGTACTAAATGGTTTAAAATCACTCTAAAAAAGGGTATTATCCTTCTATTTTTCTGAAATTTTATGTCATACAGACAATTTACAACCCCTGTTGCAATTTGCTGTAATCTTTGTCTAAATTATCTTAATTATCTTCAAAGGACAAAAAGTCTACTGTTTAGGTACACACTTGTTTTTAAAAAGTATTTCCTTTTCTCTCTCTTTTTTTTTTTTACATTGAATGTCACCATGACTTTGTGTTGTGAGTCAGAGACTTCAGGATAACCTTTCTTTTCCATTTGCTTTGGTTTTGTCCAGAGTGGGCAATGAAACTAGTGAAGGGTCTGGAGCACGAGTCTTACAAGAAGCAACTGAGTGAACTGGGGTGGTTCAGCCTGCAGAAAAGGAGACTGAGGGGGGACCTTATTCTACAACTACTTGAAAAGAGGTTGTAGCCAGGTGGAAGTTCGTCTCTTCTCTCAAGTAACAAGCAACAGCACAAGAGGAAACAGCCTTAAGTTGTGCCAGGAGAGGTTTAGATTGGATATTAAGAAAAATGTGCTTGTGGAGAGAGTTACAAAGCACTGGAACAGCCTGCCTGGGGCAGTTGGTGAAGTCACCATCCCTGGAGGTATTTAAAAGATGTGTGGACGTGTCACTTGGGCTTTAATGGTGGTCCTGACAGTACTGGGTTAATGGTTGGATAGGGTTTTCCAAATCTAAACAATTCTGTGATTCTGTGACTGTCTCTTTCAGGATTATAAACCAAATTCATAATTTATGTTTCTTTGTAGAAATTTTTTGTGCCCTTACACACTTTAACAACCTCTTTCTCCTTTTAAGAAGAATTTTCCTTACTAGATAAAGAAAAATTTATGAATAGGTGAGGTCACAGGAAGTCAGGAGTCCACCTTCACATCAAATTCCAAAGCTCACTGTGGTTCCCAAACTTCAGACAGTTCAACATTTGCTGTTATCCTGGTATATACAGCTGGACCACCATGGCCTCATTTCTGAAAATCTTTCAGTTAAGATTTTTAAAAGAAGTTTAATCTTAATACAGTTAAACAGAATGGTATTTTTCCGGAAAGATCTCTTAAATTACAAAACCACAGTTCACCTGGTATGGTGGAAAACATGAGGCAAATTCAAACCATAGATATTCCCAAAGAGACGTTAAGCGCAATGGAGAGGTGAAGAAAGAGAGGAATGTGAAGAATTACATGAAATCTAGCTCTCACTAGTTTTATCCTGGTCACTTGTAATTCTTTTACACTCACAGAGCAAAGAAGCAAGCAAAAGAGCTAAACCAGAAATCCTTGACAGTACAGTAGCTGTCTAATTTCTTATATATGAAACTTTCAATACCATTTGAACTAATGGAGCCACATCCATTTGCAGGGTTTTGCTGTAACTCATCTGTTTCTGAGATCAGAGTCCAGAACTATTTAATGACGAGTATCAGTTTTTGTTCACAAACATGAGTGTAAAGGTTAATTATGCTACATTCACTGGACTTTTACCAAGATATTTTCCAGAACTGTAAGACATGTTATAAAAAATGTACTGTGAAATTGTCCAGAATAACAGATCAGAGGAACTTTAACTTTTAACTCATTTGGGTGATTTTAAAGCTCTTAGCCACAGTAGCATGTTTTCTATAAACTCAAGAACTACTCTTGTTGCAGCTTTAGGCTTTGAGTCTGACTAGATCTTCTTGAAAACAACTCCCTTAAAAAGGCTGAAGGATTTTTTTTATTAGACTATAAGCTAAAAGAAGTAACCTTGGAAAATGAGAAAACTGGAAGAGATTAGGCATGACAGAATAAAAATTCAGAACTTTATAAGCAAATAGCTCCCTGCCCACTGTACGCATGCAAAAGCTGGTCAAACTGTTTTTCAGACATGGATTTTGTCATACTTTTTCCTGCCTTTTTTTCCATTGTAGAAAACTCTAGTTCCCAGAAAGTGGGGGATTTTTTTTATGCATGTTGCCCAAGGGATCAGTGTTGGGCCCAGTCCTGTTTAATATCTTTATTGATGATTTCAGTTAGGGGACAGAGTCTACTATGAGCAAATTTGTGAATGACACCAAGTTGGTGTGAGTGTCGGATCTGCTCAAGGGTAGGAAGGGCCTGCAGAGGGACCTGGACAGGCTGGATAGGTGGGCTGAGGCCAATGCTATGAGGTTCAACAAGTCCTGCACTTTGGCCACAACAATCCCACGGAGCACCACAGGCTGGGGGCAGAGCGCCTGGAAAGCGGCCCAGGGAAGGGCCTGGGGGTGCTGGTTGACAGCAGCTGAACGTAAGCCATCAGTGTGCCCAGGTGGGCAAGAAGGCCAAGGGCATCCTGGCCTGTGTCAGGAATAGTGTGGCCAGCAGGACCAGGCATGTGACTGTCTCCCTGTACTCAGCACTGATGAGGCTGCACCTCGAGTAGTGTGTGCAGTTCTGGGCACCATGAGGCTGATGAAGGGTCTAGAGTGCATGTCCTATGGGGAGAGGCTGAGAGAGCTGGTGTTGTTCAGCCTGGAGAGGAGGAGGCTCAGGGGTAACCTTGTCATCCTCTACAACTACCTGAAAGGAGGTTGTAGCCAGGTGGTCGGTCTCTTCTCCCAGGCAACAGGATGAGAGGACGCATCTCAAGCTGCACTAGGGGAAGTTTTTCACAGAAAGGGTGATTAGATATTGGAATGGGCTTCCCACCACCATGGAAGGTGGTGGAGTCACTGTCCCTGGAGGTGTTTAAGGGAAGACTGGATGAGGTACTTAGTGCCATGGTCTAGTTTACAAGGTGGTGTTCAGTCACAGGTTGGACTCAATCTCATAGGTCTTGTCCAGTCGAATCAGTTCTGTGATTCTGTTTCAGACATAGCTGTTACTTGCTCTTTTCCCTCTGTCAATTCCTACAGTTTCTCTAAGTGTCTCTCTTTTAGTGGGATCATTTATTTGCATAAAGGAAGAATGATCTCCCTTCTCAGGAGAATCCCCTGTATAGACTAATTTTCCTCTTTAAAGTTCCCTGTGGCAAACAGAGTATGGAAGAAGCACATGTGCCTTTTCAGTACTTTTAAATCATAGAAATATACATGTATTTGGTTTCAGTGATAGCGATATAACATCTTGCAACACAAAACATGTAAGCTAAATGTTCTTATGTCTCTTCATATGTCATCTGTCATGATGATGTTTATGAGAAATAATGGAAAAAAATGTCCAGTGAAATTCCTTTTAGAAAAAAAGCAAATACTTCTATCCCCTCTACAGGTTAGCCCAAGGCAGAGATTTTTGCAGGCAAGTCACTGGATCTGTGACTGCGCAGCCACTTTCATGGGGTAGGAAAACAGAAGGCTAAAGAGAGCTGGAAATTATTAACTTTTTGCTGTGACTAAGCATTACAGCTCTTCTTGTTGCTCACACTGCAGTTTTTCTGAATCAAGCTCTTAGAAAAAGGGATGACTTGGGGCACAAAGTAATGTCTAGAAGCTGTGGCCAGCATTATTTGGATAGGAAAGTCCATAGAAAATGCATTTCAATAGCAGGCACATTTCAGTGCGTCAAAGGCACCTTGAGCCATGGTTTCTCTCTAACCAAAGGTCTGTCAGTCAGTGCATTGACCCTTAACCCAGTCTGAAAAATATACTGGGTGCTGCTTTGGGTCTTACCCAGCTGTATGACTGTCTCACAGCTGGCATTCTTCCTGGGTACAGATCTGTGGCTTACTAGCTGTTCCCTAAAATGGTGATCTGCTTTCTTTAACCCAAGGACCAGTAACAAGAATATTTTAGCTTGAGTGAGCTAATTTCTGTCCAAGTATTTGGATGAAGTCTAATGTCTCCTTTTCCATATTACTTCAAAAGTGCTGAATTTATTCCTGGGTCTCAGAATAACATGCTTGAATTATCAGACTTTTACAGGCAGGAATAGGTAAGAAAATAGCTAAAAATAGCCAGAAAAGGCATTAATGGATTTTAATTGAATTGTCAGACATGCTAAGAAGAAGAGATTTGTATGACAAATCTATGTGGAATTCCCATCCTTTAATGCCTGACCCTGGCTTTATATTCTGCATGGATTTGGAACTGGTTTCCCACATAGTACTCTGTCACCAGCTTCTGCTTCCTGTTATCCCAGTTTTTTTCTCAGTTCACTGGCACATCATCCAGGATTTCAGAGATTTTCCAAACTGCTGTTGTTAGGGCTCAGGGCAGAATGATGCTTGATCATATGGATGTGAGACCGAATGCTGCATGAACCCCTCAGCTGAAATTGTGCGGGGAAAAACTTGCATTTTTCACTGTGATTTCCTATCATTCACTGCTTTATCCTTCTCTGCAGGGTAAATTGGACCATGCTGAGCTCTGTGCTCCTGTAGGAGAAATGTTTCTGATGAACCAGAGATTCTTGAGTTATGTCAACACAGCTCTACAGTATAGGCATACATATATGTATATATACACACACATATTTAGGGAAAATACTTCTCTGACCTACAGCATAAGCTAAGAGAGTACAGAGTTTGGCATTTCTTTATTCTGTGCTTGTGCTTTATTTTCTAAACTCTTCTATTACTTCCAGTGAAGCTGCCTAATGTCCTACCCACTGCAAAGAACT
>JAWWMP010000093.1:1343058-1353583 GCA_035047865.1 Dendrocincla tyrannina
ATATCTTCAGACTAATCAACTTAAACCTTCCCCATAAAACAAATAGGAGGCCACAAGCTAGCAGAACTCCTGTGACAAAAGGGTGGGGAAGGTGGCCATCTACGGTCTCTTCCAGACGTGTTGGAAGTTCCTATGCACCAAAGTCTAGTATTCTCTCTCAGTAGAAGGAAAGCATAATGCACTTTTGTGCCACATATGGGTCTAGAGACTATCTGGTCATTGTCCTTTCTTGTGTTGAAATTACAGTCCTATTAAAACAACTGGAATTGCAGTTTAACAGGGAAATTGTGTCATGAAAAATCAATTCTTTGTGAAGAAGTCCTTGGAAATACCAGACTCTTAACAGCCAGACCATGAACCCAGCCTGAGACAGGTTTTAATTTATGCTCTTCTGATTTCAAGGCAACCTCTGAATAACCATTTACTGGGACAAATAAAGTGACTGACAGTGGAATTATGGAAAAGTTTATCTGGATGGTACAAAACTATGTCAGATAATACTATAATCCATGGATTCAGAAGGGTAGACTGGTAAGAGGAAACTTGAAAGATGGTGGGGTAAGGTAGCATTTCAATAATCAGAAGAATAATCAGAAGAGAGATGAGTGGGATACAGTATCCCCATTTCTGTGTTGGGATTTAATTCTCACTGATTCTTATTTTTGTTGTTTTTCTCTATTTCAGGTGCAGGTCTCAGCGTCAGTGATAACGAGTCTTGTCATGGCAGCCAGGATGGTGGCAGCATGGCTAACTCTCAGATAGTAGAGCTTAGAAGAATACCCATAGCAGACACTCACCTCTAACTCCACAGCTTGCTTGGTTTTTTGTTGTTTTGGTTTTTTTTTAAATTCAGGTCTCAGTATTTTTATTTTTGTACGTCCTTTTGCACTAAAACGCTATATGAAACTATAGTAGAATGCGGTTATCTTTACTGAATGTTTAACACGAATGTTTGCTTGAGGTTTTGTATATCAGAAAACAAACTGTAAATTTTTTACAGTGGCTGAACATCAGTAGATACCATGGCAATTGGCCTAGATTTGTATCTTGTAGGTAGATATACATTTCACAAACTGTAGCTTTTTTTAATTAACCTATATGTGTAACACTGATCAATAAAAGCAGTAGAGTCTGTTTGATACAAACCAGTCTGTTATTTCTGCTCACAACTTATGAAGATGGAAGGTGAAGCAAACACCCTATTGGACAGGAAAGCTTTCCAGTTGGACAGTTGTTCTAAGTTTCCTGAAGTGTGCTCTTTTCACTGTTTTTTGAGTACTCAAATCTGTGAACTTTAAAAATTCAAATAAAGACACAAGTCTTGAGCCAGAGAGCTTGAAATTTAAATTGTGACATGATAAGTATGTGATGATCTGAAACACACAGAGGAAAGGAGAGATGAAGGACAAGAGTGAAAGCACTGGCAGCTGTGTGCTGTTGACTGCTTTACCTTGCTGGTTTCATAATAGTAAGCTCTCTCACTCTTCTCACAGTCAGAAATAAGGGGGAATTCCAACAAGTTGAATTTTCTGTTAATCTCCATGTGTGCCACGCAGATATCCGTGTTGTGATTGAGGAGTTCAAGTATTGCACTACAAACAGACTAAGATCAGTATTCTGGGGTCATAAATGAGCAAGAAAAGTTCCTCTCTTGGAATTAAAAAGATAGCAGAGGAAATATTTCAGAACTGAGAGGGGAGACAGGCTGATCTTGTCAGAATCATTAACTCTGCTTGTGCACCAGCACTCTGGAAGAAAAACACACTAAATCAGGAGACTAAGGGAATTTTCCTCTGAACGTTTCTGAGTGTAGTATAGGTACACAGTAAATGAAAATGTAAGCCTTTCATACCTTCCTCAGGAACCTGCCTAAAGGTTCAGACTGGGCAAGCTCTGAGCAACAACTCTTCCCTTTAAAAGAAAACTTTTCTTACAGAAACCTTTCCATGAATTTTGATAATGACATACAAATTTTACTGTATTTAATTAGTTGATGAGCTAAAAACCAACCCAGAATAATCCCACTTCTGTGTCCCAGTTCTGTAATAGCTGATAGGACTGCACGGGTTATAGTCATCACCCATATCAGATGCAGACTTTAAGATCTAATGCTGCAAAAGCCTTCACAGACACAGGAAATTATTTGTAGCCAGGAAACCCCTTAAATAAGTGCTTTCTAAGTACACATTTGAATTGGGAAATGAGAATATGTCCATGTATAAACAGTACATGATCTGCTGCATCAAGTCTTAAATTTCTGACTCCCAGGAATTTTGTTGACTCTGTTTCTGTTGATCAGTGAACAAGGCCAAGTCTTTATGGTATGGTATGGTATGGGGCAGTAAATGAGCCTTTTTTTCACTGTGGGCACTATGCAGAAGCACAGGGACTGTGAGACCCTGTGCAGAAAGGACAGCTGTCAAAATTCTGTGTAATGCATTGGAACGCATATATAGATGCATATAGATGTGTAAGGTCAGCAACTTCACATGAGAGTGAGCCATTTAAGCAAATTTTATAGTTCCCTTTTCTGCCTGTACCTGCACCTGATGAAAAGGGACATTCTGAGCACTTGAGTGAACTTCAGTAAGTCAGTCTGGAGTTAATGTTAGTTTTGGATATTTTGCAATATGGTAATTCTTTTGTTTTCCACACAGGAAACCTGGCTCATTCTTTCTCAGATGAGCCCTGTTAGTGCTGATTTTTCTCTACCCACCAAAGCCCTACTGTGAAGCCTGGCCCTGCAGAATGATTGCAACACTTGCTCAGTTGTGAACGAGTCAGGGCTGTAACAGATGTTTCATTACTCGCAGTACATGCTACTACATGCTGTGAGAAAGCTTATAAAAGAAGATGATTGTTTGATTTTGACTCATCACCATAAATGTTAATACTTTATGTCACTTCAACTTGTTGCACAACTGGCCTGGTTAGGGATTTACTGTAAATGCATCAGCATTTTCAGAGCAGATCAGTAGAATGACGTCTGCTGCCAGCATCTGCTGAATTTTTAAGTCTCTACATGGTACTCACATGGTTTAGGGTCATGAGATGAGTTTTGTTATTGTTCCAGAACCAATCTTTTTTAACAGAAAATATTCTGTCTGTAGAAAATTCAGTGGTTCAATATCATGAGTCTCTCTCAGCTCCTTTTTGCTGTTCCTTGGACAGGCAAAAATTGAGACAGGAGGGGAGTAGGGCAGCTGTGTGCTCTGACTCAAGTGTGCCCGACAGCCACACCTGGACAGGAGGAGTACCTTTACACTTGGCGTGACTTAACCCAGCCAGACTGAATGCCTCCTACGGCCCCTTGATCTCAGGCATTATTTAAAATTTGATCGAGAGTATAAACATTTCTTTGTTTCTATGAGGCAAAATAATCTGCAGCTAGATAGCTTTCAAGCCAAGCATTAACACACAGCCTGTCATGCTGCCTGACTCATACAAGCCTTTGTTTTCCCTCCTCTATAGTGAAGAATACCAGGACATTTCTTTTTTTTTTTTTTGCTGCAAAAGAAGACATTTTTTCACAAGAAGCCATTTTCCATGTTTTAAAGGGTAGAAGGAGCTGTAGTTAATCTTTACTATATTAAATATTAATATTTAGTATAATATTAAATTATAACATTTATTAAAATAGTCAATACATTATAATGTATCTATAACATTTTAGTTATTTAATAATATGTTCTCTATGCTATATTATATAATTGTTTTATAGTGTATTATATTTCTTATACTGTTATAGTATAATTTAATCTTATATATTAATATTTATTATATAAAATCTTACAGTTCAGTCTGTGAAGGCAATCCCTTTTCCATGCAAACTTCACCTAAAGCTACTTAAATATATATGTAAATCAGGTGGAATAATGAACTTGTTTCACGAGTTTGTCACTGCTCACATACCAATATAACTCACATTTTTTTGAAAGATATCTGAATGCATTTCACATTTAAGTGCATAAGTGATGAAAAATGCTGTTTGATAGGCATGTTTTAGTGAAAGCCACTGATTTCACTCTTCTTGCTATGCACCAAAATATGTCAGTCCATGTCAGCAACTTGAACAGAGCTATTCAAATTATTAATTACTTTAGAACTCAATTGAAAGCCCCAATGTATTCATGTTGTTTCTCTACCATGCAAATGCTTAGGTCTCCAATATCCTACATCCAAAGTCATCATCCTCCCTAGGACTGCACAGTAAAAGCTTTGATCTGCAAAGGATTAGATTATACTGAGAGCTTTACAGCAATAAAGTCCCTATGTACTCCACATAACATTATGTTAAAGGGACTTATCATGTCATGATCATGGTTTGACATGTTTACATTCAGGCATGTCCTGCCTTCAGATACATTTCACTGGATCTTGGTCTAGACCCTGGACCTTGGGTTACTATTGTAGATTCTGTTCCACCAGCACTAGTGTAAACCGCTAAGAAATCAGAATGTTTGCCCAATTTGCCGGCAGCAGAATTTGCCCCTGTGTTACTTCTACTGACAGGAATGTGTGAAAATAGCACACACAAGTTTGGGCTCATCTGCTCAAAATATAATTCTGTTAATTTTCACAGAAAAACAATCAAAAAGAATTTCCACTTCTCATTTCATGGTTCAAAATCATCTTCTCCACAATAAATGCATCAAAATAATTACAGTGTAATACTCTGATATTCAATAAGTAAATGGAAATAATTGCAATGCAATAACTCAAGCATTATTGAACTAAATACCTGAGACTAATGATACGCTGAAACTGAGAAGACAGTTTGTATAAGCTAGCCTAAAAGGTAAGGCAAAAACCCTAAAATGATTTTGCCTGTTTGGTTGGGTTTTAACCAAGCCAAAGTTGCACTCATGAATATGACAGCACTCTTACAAATAGACAGGATTGGGAGAAAAATATAAATACCTATGTCTGATAACATTGGCTAGTGTAAAAAGTTCTGGGAAGACTTTTTACTGGAGCTGTGAGGTTTTTCCCCAACTCAGAAGGTAGGCTTTCAAGATGGTGTGGACATGCCTGTGCTGTAGTAGCCCTGATCTGAACACACATTTTATCCAGAGAAGGTCTAGCTTCCAAAAGCTGTTGTCTTCAGTTTGGCTTTACTCTTCATACACAAGTACATGTCACTGTGCACACAGACAGAAAACAATTATGGGATACAAGAACATAAACATATATTTTTAACAAGTTCAGTTTCAGTCTGGGAACTAAAACACTGTGGTTTATGAAACAGATTTCCCTGGAAACTTCTTGGCTTCTGCTTTGCAATTCCTGAATTGAAGTTAAGCATGTGATTTCTTAGTTTTCTAACTGGAAAGAGTCACACGTTCAGGCATGGGATATACTGTTGTCAAAAGGGGCGTAAGGAAGGAGGGTGCCCAAAATCTCTCTTTGCTCTCAGCAGCCCACAAGCATGTGATGCACAACTTGCAGCCTGTTTGGGCAGGCCCTACTGTGACACTGTGCTTCGGGTAAGTCTGCTGCCCACCATGGGGAAACAGAGAAACAAATACAAAAATCTACCGTCTGGCAAGGAACATTCCTGCTTCGCATGCACACAGGAGCATAATTCCTTTGGTTTAGGAGAACAGCATGTCCTAGAGATCAGGACAGGCCAGGAGGAAAAGAATGGCCGAATATACACTGACCTCATCCAGAATCTTTGATGAGTCCTGACATAGGGAAGGTAGCAAGTTGTTTCACCAAGTGTGCACAGCAGGATGACCCACTCCTCTGCTGTGGTGCACAAGTAGCATCTACACCAGCTACCCAAACAGGACTTTGTCTCTGATGTTTCAGATGTAAAATGAGCCCAGTTTGGATCTGTTCTCCATGTCACATATACTGTACTGACTTTATTCTGCTGAAAAACTGACCTTTCTCCCTAATCTCCTGCCCAACCAGCACCTCCGTTGCTGCTGGGGGCCCACATTCCTTCCCAAAGAGACTCACTATTCACTTATTCCTTCCAGCCATTGTAAGGACATAATGCCAAATATGAATCTTCTGTTTTTCTATTCTGTAAGAAGGAACCAGTTTCCTTCTAATTCTTTTTTGTTCTGCAATTTGTACCTTTTACTGGGTCAGGTCATAAGGAATCACGTTCTACTCTGGTAAAATACACTTGAGAGCATCCTCATAGTTTAACATACGCCAATTTTGCCTATTTACCTAGTTCACTGGTTGATATGCCTCCATCATGTGGATCCTCTATCCAGCTGTTGTCTCTTGTGCATTTAATAAATAACATTTTAACTGGGACTTTCTGCGAGTTTTGGGACATGCATGCTCACTAGTGGAGCAGTAAAAATTGCAGCTAAGGGGTATAAGCAAAGAAGGTAAACTTCTGTGTGCTTCCTAGTCTCCATTTTTTCTTGTTGCTTCCCACTGTTCCCACAATGGGATGCTCTGCCTTCTGATGCAGCACTGTGTGATGATCCAGAGTAACCAAGGCAGGCACTGTGAGCCTCATCCGAGGACCTTGTGCCTACAGTTCTTGGATTCTTTCATCCTGAGAGCCAGATTTAATAAGAATGATTTTACTTTGCAGGGCTAAGGGGCTTTTCAGAGTTAAGAGTATATCTACTCCTTAAATGCAGTGCTGGCAGAAGACCTCTGTTTCACGTTCCTGGTCCTTAGTGGACTAAGGATTAGGATTACAATGCTTCAAATCCAATTTTTTATTGTACTAAGGACTAGGATAAGGTCTGACCTATGGCAGTGGTGTAGACGACTGCTGTATCACCAGCTGGGAAACAGCCTGGCCCCTTCAAAAATCATGCTCTGCTGCAGAGTGCAGAGCAAGAATGAGCAAGGCAAATGCCAGGCAGTTACTAACAACCCTTCTGACTTGTAATGGAATTGGCCATTAGAAACATTGTGAGATGAATATTAAAGATAATCCTTGGAGCATGGAAAAGAATCCTGTGTAGCCTCAGGAGATGGACAGCTAAATCCTTGGAGCCAGTATACACAGTTAGCCATCCAACCCCGGGGACACAGACCTTGTTTTTGAAAGCAGCATGCTCTAGAGGAGAAAGTAAATGGAAAAACTTGTTTTCCTAACCCAGAAAAGGAGCCTTGAATGCTCATGAAAACAATCTTTTATTGCAAAGGAAACAGAAGTTAAGGTTTTATCCTCCTCATAAAACTGAAGCTAACATGATTTATAAATGTCATAGCTTTCTGAAACTTGGTGAATTAGCAAAGAAACAAATTGTGCATTTTTATTCATGTGTTCTCTGGTCATATACCCTGAGAAATACTGTTAGGATTTTTTTTTTTTTTGCAGAAGTACTAGCTGATAAACAGTAGTGTTTTACATATCATATGAAATAAGTTAACATCTGGATCATGGAAAACAAAGTTAGTGCATGTGGACCACAAGGGTTCAGAATTCATTCATTCTAATTTAACCACTCATTACTTATTTTAGTCTGATGTCTACTCCAGAAGGAAGATTGTTCAATTGAAACTAATTAAAATCCTTTTTTTCTTTTTGTCTTATAAGAGTTTTATATTTGTCTTTTGACTTATATGAGTTTTATATTAGTAGTGGCAATACATGCTCTACTCAAAATTAGGTCTATTATTTCTAGTTTTCCTAGGGGAGAGGGAAATAAAGGCATGATTAATTCCTTGTTCTGGACAGAAACAACTTCTGTATTGTGAGTAGTTCAGTATCTTATGAATTAGTCTTGAACTTACTTAAATAAATAAACTTTTAAACAAATAATGCTTCTTAGATTAAGGAGGGGAGATTTGAAAATGTGACTGCATGTCTACTTTTCTATAGAAAGAATACAGAGAACGGGAAAGCATGGGGGATGTTTAATCTCATTAAGTCTGAAAAAGAAGGAAAAGGGTGTCTTCCTGTAGGGATCCTTCTAGGCCAAAACTGGATACATGTAAAACAAATTCATGACAGTGGGAGTCATTGTCTTAGCTTGACTATTAACAACAACAAGATTATGCCTGGGGTGACTGTTTTGATTTGCACTGGCAGGGTACAGTCAGCAGTGACCACTCTACTGCTTCTTAAGGTCAGATCCCGATCCAGCAGCTTCTCACACAATAGTCCTAAAGATGAGATTTTACTGACTGGAATTTATATTTTGTATTTACAGACCTGAAACTCTGGTCTTAATTGACTTGTATTGTGAACATAAATGTTATTTTTGGTTTGCAGGAGGAAACCCTTGATCTCCAGATTTCCCATGGAAACCTGGAATACAGTGTTCTTCAGTTCAGAGTGAAACTGGGGTGCAATCCCAGCAAATGCAATGGAATACAATGATTGACATGTTGGTTTTGGAAAGACTGTATCCCTTTGTGACTGCCCATGTACATGAGCTTGTGCTCGGTCTTCTGCCTGCCATCCTGTGCATTGGCATACACTTGTGTCCAACCATGGAATCACAGAACAGCAGAATGGTTTGGGTTGGAAGGGACATTAAAGACCATCTAGTTCCAATGCTCTGCCATGAGCAGGGACACCTTTCACTACACCAAATTGCTCCAAGCCTCATCCAACACAGCCTTCAGCACTTTCAGGGAGGGCCAGCCGCAGCTTTTCCGGGCAGCCTCTGCCAGTACCTCACCATCCTCACAGTAAAGAATTCTTCCTAGTATCTAAGCTCAATCTGCTCTTCCCCCTTGTCCTATCATTGCATGCACTTGTAAAAAGTCCCTTGTATGGTATACAATAACTGACAGCTGTCCCTCCTCCAGAGGAGAGCAGAGCATGCCTTAGGTCAGAGGAACCTGATGAGCAGAGGTGCCACCTGCACTGGCAACCCAGATGTGAGTGGCAGACCTGGCTCACTCACAGACCTTGAGCAGTAACACAGGAGCTTCAGGTTCTTACTTGCACACCTGCCATCCTATATAGTGTCCCAACACCTGTGCACATATTACTTGCCTGTCTTTGGCTTACCACTACAGAAAATGGAGTCTGTCTGAAAACTTCATTCTTATTTCTGGTTAGATGTTTATTAACATGAGGTTACCATCCAGTCCCCCATACAGTAGATAGTCCCTCTGTATGAGGTGTTTCTGTACAGCAGAGATAAAACAGGTTTTGTTTCTGCTGCCTCCTTTGCCCAGACTCTTGCTTCCCCTTCTCATACAGCCACAATTACAGCTTTGGGCAATGTCCAGTTCTTGGAACTTCAGTCTCTCCCAGACCTCAGGCATTTATCTTAGTTCTAGGATCATGCTGTAGGGATGATCTTCCAGAGGACTATTTTTGCCAGAGCTTCAGGTCTGAGTGGAATGAGTTAAAACATTGCAGTGTCTTGAAGTGAGAGAGCTTGAAGAACTAGTTGATAAAATAGCCCTTTATGTCTTCAACATGTCCAGTCTCATGGATCACGCAAGTTCCAGCCATGTTCTGGAAGAAAAGCTGCTCATTGTCTGGACCCCCAGCACATGCATATGACCAGCATGACCAGCATGGTAGGAAGAGCTTTGGAATCTGGTCTGGCACAAGGTGAGAGAGGACACAGGAAGCCCCAGGTCTGTGTCCTTGTGGCCCAGCAGACAAGGCAGGGGGAGCAAGCTAGCTTATTCGTGTCTGAGGATCTTTCCAGCTCTCAGCTGTAGCCCATGCCAAGGCTAGGAGGAGCCCTCAGTGAACATCTGTGCCCACAGCAGCACAACCCACAGCCCGGGATCAGCAAAATCTGGTCTGTCTTCCTTGTAAGCAGGACATGGAAAGTATGTGGGTGTGAAGCTACTGTATCTTTCTGGCTCAGCCAGATTTCTTGTCAAATAAAGGTGGTTTCATGTCTGCTGATAAAATTGATCCCTGACTGCTTAGTTAATTTGTCTCTGAGATTGTAAAAATAGCTTTGTTTGATTCTGAGAGGTTGTTTCAGGGCTGTTTTTTTGTTTTTCTGGATTGATCTTTAACTGTTTGCCAGGAGCCCCTTGATGGCTGGAGAGAGCCAGGCTGCTAGGTGTGTTTCAGTCTTTCCAGTTCAGGACAGAAAGTCTATGACCACACAGTTCCCTGCTTCACTTCTGTTTTCCTTCTTTGGTTTTCTACAGGACTTACAACTAGTGTTGTCCCATTAGAGCACTTTTCAGTGCTCACCAGCTTTTCATTGAGCTGAAGGAAGCCTTGGCTACGTAGAATGTATGTGGGCTCTGTGATTCATGCTGGACAATCGGCAGGTGGACAATTTTCCAGAGAAATTATTTTTCTTGTTTTCCAAAAAACTTAAGGTTTTGCCTTATTCAGGAAAGAGTTCCAGAGTATTGGTGCTGTCAGTTTGCATAAAAATTGTGAAAATTATCAGTAATGCAAACCCATGGGTTTACATTATACTATGTAATTAAAATATGTAATGCAAATTACAATTGGTATCGCCAGGAGTACCAAACTAGCTGTGGTGTTGTTTATAAGCAATAAAAATGTGAAGGTTTTTCTATGTGAAGAAAATGAATATGTGAGGGCTTTTTCCAGCCACAGACCTGGAAAGATACCCCAAAGATACAAACAGATCGG
>JAWWMP010000093.1:1399108-1410280 GCA_035047865.1 Dendrocincla tyrannina
TATTTAAATAATTGCAACCATCTTCTTCCCCCACCCTTGCTTTTTCCTTTCAGAGAGAAAGAACTCCTAGAAATAACTAGGGTCAGCTGTGAATTCTGGAGGAGAAGCCAAGAATATAAAGCCCGTGCAAGTGTGGACAGATCTGACCCTCATGGGGAACATGGTGACACGGTCTCTTTTCCCCACCCCGGACAGGCTGGTGTCAGCAGAACCTTTTACAGACCTTGTACTGGGAGCCAAGGGGCTGATTTTCCCTGCAGCTGCTCCTGAGAGTCAGACAGCCCTTTGCAGATGAGGCTGCACTTTCACTATCCCTGCTCTCAGGGGATGATGCCCAGATCCTGCTGTCAAGACACAGTGTTCTCGTAGCACCCCTATTAACTCAGTTGCCTGTGTTTACATTTCTCAGTGTAGGGTGTTCTGTGCTCGCCCACAGAACGTGTGCTGCACTTCGCACCATTTCTGGAGCAGCCTCGTTTGCAAAGTCTGTGCTGTACCTTGCTTGCTTCACTGTGTTACGTTCAGCATTGCTGAGTGACATGGGATTGAACTGAAAACAAATAGATGGCACCCATTGCCTCTGAGCAAACTAAGTAGAGGCACCATGACAAGGTTCCTTGCTGTGTCGCACTAGCGACGTCCATGGCACACACTGCTGCCACTGACAAATCCCAGTAGTTTTTGGTTTTCAGCATGCTCCATTGCTCTTGGGTTTTTTCCACTCTTTGTCTTTACAACACTAGCCCTAAGGCTTTTTGGGGGCCTGGGTTGAAATTTACGAATGTGAAACCTTTTAAAGGTCACCAGAGTGCTTGCTTCTCCTGTCAACAAGTTGCCTTGCAAGAGGATTGGAGAAAAGCATTTGGTTCTGTTCCTGAGTAAGATTCAGAGCACCCTGGAATAATCCAGTAACAGCATTTTGAAACTCTTTATTAAAATACTATCACCATATTTAGAAAGATCTATGGGCTGCAGAAAAAGAACATCTTATAAAGCTGGAAAATACAATGGCATATCCAAGTCCAAAATGTCCTTGACTGAACCCGACAGATCTCTGTTTTGTGTAATCAGTCAACACATTTCTGGATCACATAAATGAAAGCTGTTCCTCACTTGCTGTTCTTGGTCCATGTTTGCGTGTGTTTGGGGTATGTGCACATATTATCCCCATGGACTCACGCAGGCAATGGATATGATGCAGATTGATGGGGAATTTGCTCTGTCAGTGGTTCCCAGAGGGCTCTCCCTGCATTCAGCAACAGATTTTACTGTTGCAATGTACTTAAAATCTGCAGATTGCACTACAGAGCTAAAAATATCCACATGTTCGTCAGGGGCGAAATGTCTGGCTTGTCTCTCTGTGGCTGCTTGGACACTCTGGGCAGAGGGGCCAGTTGCCAATTGCAAAATTTGAGTTTCATCCTTCTCCCCGCTCTGCTCTTTAATTGTAGTAATAGCAACTTTTCTTGTTCCCTTTCAGTTCTGCTCACAGTGAGTCAAGGGGAAAGGAATGACTTGTTGGAATATTTTGTATTTATCAAGTAGTTGCCAAGAGAGTAAGGTTTTGCACAGTGGAGTTTGCCTTTTGTAGCAGCAAATAAAACATGCTGCTTGTACTCTGTTTCAACTCTAACCATGCTCTCAAGTGTAATTTTTCTTGTTTCTTCTCGTAGTGCCTGAAATCTAGTTAGTATTAGGACCTGGAAGGTCACACAAGAGCACCAAATGTATGCCAAAGAAATTAATTTACTTTAAAAACACTTTCTAATTGCATATGGGAAGCAAAAATTATCAGGACAAGCGTTAAGGTAGTATAGCCTTCATGAGAACAAGGTTTCCATATGTTAGCTACATGAAAATGCTGTTTATAAACCATGTAAAGCTTAATTTGTTTGTGGATTTGTGGTAGTGTGGTTTTTTCGGAGGGTTTTTTGGGGTAGAGGGGTAATTGTGAGAAAGTGGTAGGATGTGTTATTTCACAGGTAAAAGAGATACAAGTTCACTGTAGTGTACTCTACTACTAGTGGTTCCTCTGAATGCTTTCTACCTGTGATGAAGTCACCTTCTAGGTAAGTCAACTTGCATTCATTGTGAGATAATTCAAGATAGTGATGCTGAAATACCTTAAGATAGTTCCCATATTGCGACAACCCATTTTCCTAGGTCATAGCAGGAATAAAAAAATAAGTTTTATACTAGGAATTCACAAATCTTATATCTAATCCCTGCTCCTATTAAAAATATCATTAGGGGGAGAAAGTGTATAGTGTATTTCCAAGGGTGTTCTGGGAAGGTATTTTGGGTCAAAAAGGTGGATGAAATGGATTTTCTCTGAGGAAATCCAGGCTTATAAGAGGCTTTATTGGCGGCATAGGTTATAAACACAGGAAAAAAGTAGAATATTTAAGCATTAAAAATTTTCAATAAAATACAGGAAAGAGAAGACAGCAAAGGGATTAAGGGAAGATTGTTACCTCCTTTGAATCATAATCGCAAAAAAGAGGGGAAAATCAGAAAGAAAAGTAACAGTCTTGTAGTTTGAAAATTAACTTCCATTGTTCTACTTCTGCACAGTGCAGGTATTGTTTTCTTAGTTTGTTGTGTTTGGGAGGATAGTTTTGTGCGGTACAACTGATAAATCACTTTGTTGCTTTAGAGGTGAGCAACTCTATCACAGTAAAGTGTTTGGTGCACTAAAAAAGCAATGGGCAGCAGTAAAACTGTCTTTCCTGTCTTAGCTTGTTGAAAGATATGTAAGGGGACCATTTAGTTTAACGTATAGGAGATAATTTTATAGTCATAAAACGCTGCTGGAGATTCCTCTTTGTTTATATCCCATATTTAATACTAAAATAATTTTTGAAATCAGATCTGAGGATGTTATAGTGATCTGTACTCTTGGCAGTCCTCACTAGGAAAAATGGGCTACTTATGGAAGAAATGCACCAGTGTCAATAAACTTCAACTGATTTAGGGTAAAACTCCAAGTAAGGGTGTAAATAATAAAGTAATTTGTTAATCAGAGGGTGTTCTTAAATTCTGTTCCTTAGCTGATGGGCAATGATGACAACTTTGCCTTGAATATTGACCATATCTAGTGGGGAGCTTTCTTTTGAATCCAGGCAGTCCCATGCCAGCAAGGCCTTGATTAGCTCTGGGAAATTGCATTAATTTTCGGATAAAAATAAATAATACCAGGTTCTGCAATAATTTTTCCCCTCCTCCTAGTATTCTCTTACTCTGACCTAGTATTTAGCTGAAAACAAAAGTATTATATCTCCTTTGAGAAAGATTAAATGGCATCACAATGACAAACATTTCAGGCAAGGTGCCTGAAGCAGACTCACTGTGCATTGTCCTGAACTCTGAATCTCCTGTTAGGAGCAGGACTAGGTGAAAGGTACACAGTTCAACTTGGATTTCATGGCAGCACTTGGACTCTACTCAGAAGCTATTGCTCTGTCCTAATGTCCAGGTCAGGAGATAGGGAGATCCAGCTCTAAAAATAGCATGCTGTAGCTAGGTGGAGAAGTTCCAGGAGTGAATGATTGCTGGGAAAAGAAATAGGTTAGTTACTTTTCTATTTCCAGGACATGGTCTGGAGGTCAGGTGGAATGTAACTGACACTGTGCTTTTGCAAGTGGCTTTCCCTAAAAACATCACGATCTAGGAGCTGAAATCCACAGTAACAGTCATACAGTGAAACTCCTGGTACCTCCTCAAGTGTCTGTGGATCTCTGAAGGGGGACTTCACTCAAAATCCACACTACGTGGGAAGTTTGGTCTCTGTGGCCCCAGGAACAGCTGGGGCCTACTGCAGTCCTCCTGCAGCACTGGCCTACTGAACATCTACGTTGGGCATTTGTCTCTCTGCACAGTTGCCCTGCACCTAGAGTCACAGGAACTGATTCAGATCAGCAGCATCTCTCTGGCCAAACATGTTTTCCTGTGCAGAAACATTGCTGGGTGGCTGCCCACCTTCACATGCTGCTTCTGGATACCCTGCTTCATTGCAGCTGGGCTTTGCGTTTGCAGCTGTGCTGTGGAAAGCTAAGGTGGTTGGAGATTATGATGAGGTAGTGATATATTTCTGTAAAACACAAAAATGCTTATATCTAGAAAAGGGTTAAAAAGTACATGTTTTTGCTAGGTACGTTTTAGCTAGATAATTGTCAGAAAATATGTTGATCAATATTGCAACATTGCTGTCTCAAAGCTCAAATGCTTAAGCAATTGTAAACTTGCTGTTGTTCTGTACATATTTAAGGACAGCTGATGTGAAAGAGTCCTTAGTTTTACATCCTGGTATAGCACAGTTTTGTATATGCACTCCAGTATTTATATTAATAAGAAACATCCACATTTAAAAAAAAAATCACATCTCATATAATAAAACTTTGGCAATTTCTAACTTTTAATAAAGCTGACAATAAAAGTTTACTAAGTTAATTATTAGGTAGAGGCGCTGGTCTGAAAATGTGAGATTTTAAGAAAATGTTGCACAGAACTGATGGAAATGTGTGTCTCTTAAATAGCGCTAATCTAAATTGGAACACTGTCACATAGCATTAGAAAGCCCAAGAACAGTTGTGCTGGTATTAAAAAAAAAAAAAAAGAGAAAAACCCCCCAAACTATTGCTAGTCAGCTACATGAAGGAGCTTATCCTGGTTTTGGCTGGGCTAGAGTTAATTTTCTTCACAATAGCCAATATAGGGGCACGTTTCTGATTTGCACAAAAAGCAGCATTGACAACACAGCAATGTTCTGGTGATAGGTGAGCAGAGCTAACACAGCATCAAAGCCTTTTCTGCTCCTTGTGCCACCCCCCAGTGACCGGGCTGGGGGTAACAAGGAGCTGGGAGGACACACAAGACGGACAGCTGACCCCAGTTGACCCAAGGGATATTCTAGGCCATATAGTGTCATGGTCAGCATATAGAGGTAGGGAAGGAAGAAGGAAGTGGGGGGACATTCTGAGTGAGAGGCAGAGGGCAGGCCGGCCACTCCAGCCCCTGGCTGTTTGCCTGATGCACCATGTCGTAGGTCAAATGACATGCTGATCCCCAAGGACGATGAGAATCCATTTTGCCCGTGCGTGGTATGTGGGAGATGCCATGGCAGCCCTGGGCCAATGGCATGCTGGGGACACTCATCAACCTGTGCAGGGTACAGGTGGACATGCCAACACCTGCTCACCTTCAAGGGAATGGCAAAGGCACCTTCTGCACCCCAGGTCAACAAACCACATTTCAAAGTCATTCCCCAGTTTCCTCCCACCTCCCAAAATGTGTGTTACACCCTCAAGGAAAGGACCAGACAGGGTTAGTGCAGCTGCAGTGCAATACAGTGTCCTGAAAAGGCATTGACCTATTCAGGAAACCACAGTTTCCCATCTGGGACCTAGCCCCATGAGCTCACCCATGTAAATAAAAGGGGCTAAGGATGCCAAAACAAGACTCTTGTGGTACTCAATGGTATAGTTCTAGAAATAGCTCTTCCCTATGTATTTTGAGACAGGTAGTACATGTGTTGTTGTACTAAGTTTCTGTATTATGTGATCCTTGTGGTTTTTATTTTATACATAGGTATCACATTTAAAACATTTTTTTTTACAAAAGTTTATTTTCCACAAGGAAGAGCAATAGGAAAAATTAACCTGTTTTCCACATACTGTTTTCTTGAAACAGAGTCTACAAGGACATATTCAGCACCAAAACTAAAAACAAACAAAACAAAAAAAAATACAAACAGCAATAGAATATAATCTATAAAGCAAACATTTAATATTGCACTTTGTTTCTCTAATGTTTGGATTTTACTTACTTTTTCCTAATTCAGATCAGAATTCTCTATCAAATACTGGGCTACAACTGTGAACCTCATGTTTTATAATGCTGAGAATTGACCAATATTTGTGGAAGAATAATGCCTCTGAATAACATAATTTAAACTGGAAGTCTTTTATTTGATAAGCTTATAAAATTTTTCATTCTAATCAAAAAGGCTATGATGCCATGTCAATTACTATGATATTGGTCAATCCTGCTTCATATGCAATTTTCCATTATATTGTGGTACTTTAATGCTATGTGTATCAGCAATTGTTCCCTAGTCTGTTAAAGTAACAAAAAAGGAAAAAAAAGTAAAACCACCAAATGCCCTTTTATACCAACGATCCCATCAGCTTTTAAAATTGCTAGTTGGAGAAGGTAGAGGGAAGGGACATCCACAAAATTGGCCTAGTAACATAAGACATCATCTAATTTCCTTCTTGCCAATATTCCCGCTCAAAGCCCAAGCCTTTTAACTGAATCACTTAAAACGCGACTCATTTATATTTTATCACCCTGTTGTCATTTCTGAAACATGAATTATCCTTCATGTTCTCATAAAGGCCACTTGGAAAAGCCCATTTTGTCGCATTTATGAAGCCTTAAAAACAAGGCAGAGGTTTCTAAGAAAAACCATGCAGCAACACCAGCCTCCCCTCTCCCCCTCTCTTTATGAGCTGTTTTATTGCACAAAGAGATAGATGTTTGACAGATTACATCTTTATTTGTTTAAGTAGACAAGACCAGAATGGTGTCCCTTTGTCAATGGTCTGTGTTACAAGGTTTCTGAAAAGGAAAGTTAACTTCCATTGTACTTCTCTAGCCTGTAAGTGCTGGTATTTGCCTTAGCACATCTAATGGCTCCCTTGCACTCTTTTTCTTGGGGCACACTCAAGGGCAAGTGCTCTTTCCCTATAATTTCTTGCACTCTGAAGGAATATATGGTAAAATTCATTGTTCTCTTTGTTTAAAGCTCTTGAGAGTACCACAGAACATGCAATCTTGGAACCAATTTCAGATAACTTAGATACAAGTATGGCTGGTAACACTGATCTTTCCTGGTATAATTATACTTCTAATCTTTTACAGTATCATAAACCCTGAAGATAATACAAAGTGCACAAACTGAGCTCTTAGCATAGTACAAGCTTCTCCTGCAGATTGAAATATACTTTCTACTAGACTCATATATAGAATTTTTGGTGATTAAGTAGCTATATATAAAAATAAATTTACTTTCCCTTCCCATCCCTACTACTTGAGATATTGACCTGTCTATGAATCATAGACAGTGTATGACTATTTCCTTTTAAAATTTTTTTGAGGAAGAGCTGATGCCTGCTGGTGCTGCTTTCATTTGTGCCTTTTTTTTTTAGAGCTTCACAACTTGAACATCTTTTTTTTTTATAATGTAGAAAGAAAAATGGGAATGAGGATGGGTTTTGTAACTTTTGTGTATGTCCCTATTCCAGATCTCCCTCTCAAAGAACAAAAACAAAATACAAACACAAAACAAAAGAACTAACTCAACAGTGCAACGTAACAAAACAAAGAGCATTCCAACAGTTTGGCAAGTGATGAGTTCACCTGAGATTAAGTGATTTTTAGGCAGTCTGTAACAAAATGCTGCTTTGTGAGAATAGTAGAAAGGCAACAAATTCTTAAAAGAAATCAACAAGGTATACAATCTTGATGAAGTCTATTAGTTTCTATTAACTCTCCATCTCCCACCCTATCCCCATATCTGTTGCTTATCTACTACAGTAGGCTGCAAAACATACAGCAAGAAGGATTGGCTTGAAGGCATTTGATGTTTGTAAATAAATCCACAATAGGATCCAAGCTGAAGAGGTGATACATGATCAGCCTACCAGGACAATTCTGAGCATGTGCATATGCAGGTAAAGTCCAGGCTACATTAAATTAAAAAAAGAAAAGTCAGTGCATTTGTAAAAGTCTGTTGCTGTTGTTTTTTTTGTTGTTGTTTTTTTTTTGTTTTGTTTTTTTTTTTGTCAAAGCTTTCTTTTGCTTCTTATTGTGCGGACCACAAACAAATAAGAAGGGGGTAACAACAGTCCAGAATAAATGAGAAAAAGCTGTAGTGACACTGAACCGCACAATGTAAGCAATAAGCATGTGCAAATTTCCAAATCATAAGAGGAAGCCATCCTTCTCTTAACGTGGTTTGAGTGTTTGGACACACGACTGTACGTTAGTAAGGCTGCTCCTAGTATGTGCCAGTATTTAAGAGGGAGGGGGGGAAAGCTCTGGTCTTCAAGCATGTGGAGCAGTCCTACAATGTTTCTGCAGGCTTCAAAGCATGATCACAGGTTGTTTTCATTTACTGACCATACAGGCAAGAGCAAACCCATTTTCTTTGCATGTCTCCACTATGATGCCTTGACCTTCAACATGGCAGGTATGATTCAAAACCCAAGTCAACTCTGCTTCTTATGGATTCCTTCAGCGAGAGGGGCAAGATGGTCTGTCATCTGTAGGTTGATCTGGGTTTGGATCAATCTAAACAAAAGAGAAAAACAACAAAAAACCAACCCAAGGTATTTTTAGTCAATTGCTAGAAAATAAACTAATCCAAATGAAAACCGACCAAAGCTCATGAGTCTAAGACAGTGATAAAAGGCATTCCCAATCCAAAGGTTATTCAAGTAACTGAAATACCTCTAGACAGTTAGACAAAACTTTGAATGAAAAATTAGTATAGTGGAAAATTTTACACTATAGGTTGATGATAACTGAAGGATAAGAACAGAGAAGTAATTAAAAAATTGGAAAACCTGCTTTGTAGCACAGAAATATTTTTATTGTACACTAAAAAGACAACCTGACTCATCAATAAACATGGAATTTAAAATATTAAATTGATTTCAGAAAACATTCTGCATATAAAGGCATAAAATTATTAGTAAAAGGTCCTTCTATTTAATTTAATTAATCCTCAAAGATTGCATAAAATGTCGTAGAATTAATGTGATCCACACATTACCTCTCCTTCCCTTCAACAAAAGGAAGAAAGTAAAAAGAAGAAAGTAAGTAAAGACTTACTATCCAAAACTGGATAGTAAGTCCAGTTTAAGTGGACAGTATATAATTTGGTCGGTATTTAGCCATTTTTTAGGACAAAGGAAAAGCTTCTTTCTAAATCTTTAAGTAAAAGGGCTTGAGTTGTATTCTAGGGTTAAGTTAAAGAAGAGTTCTCAGGCAAGACTCCAGGAGAAAAAAAAAAAAACACATGCCACTCAGTGCCTGCTCACTCACTCAATTGCAGGTGTTTCAAGAGGAAAAGGGGAATGAAAAAAAAAAATCAAGGCTGGATGAAGCCAGGAAAGATTTAGCCAAAGGACACTATTCTATTTTGTCCTACACCACTACTTTTCCCTGCAAAAGTATGATCATGGAAAGCTTTTGAAGTTGTGTCCCAGTTACTGAGTGGCTTTCACAGACCTAAAATTGCCAACAGAAATGCAACTGGGCATTTAAAAAATCCACATCAGAAAGAATACCTTTGTAATTTCTCTACATAGGACTTCTGAAAGTGATACATAAACAGAACCTAAAATAAACATTCATTTTAGAAAGTAGAGGTGAAAAAATAGCATGTTATGCATTTACAGACTCAAAATGTTGGTGTTCACCAATGCAATGTATTATATATAATGCAAAGTTTTAATAAAGTTGCCCAGAAGGTACACAACAGCCTGGAAATTTCTGCAAGTGAAGAATCCTGAAAAATTAATGATGCAATTTACCTGCACTTTGCTAAAACGTAGTTGCCTTATCCCTTGCTCATAAGTTATTTTTCCTGGTTTTTATAAAGTAAAACCAGTTTCCTACATTTTTTCCACACAACAGAACTCAGAAAAACACTGAATTCGTAATGATAATCTGAGGCACCTACTTCTGAATAGAGGGGTGGAGGCAGAAAACGGAACTCCTGGATGTATGCAAACAATGGTCCTGGAAGTGCTCTCTCAAAGTCATCACAAGCACCTAAAGGTGCAAGGCTGGACTGTCGTTGTTCCTCCGTGACCACTTCTGCATAGCTGGGAGGTGCTGCAGGGAAAAGGCACACGCAGTTCGAACAACGAGTTCTTATGCATGTCAGAACATATAATAAGTATTAAGTTTTTATCATTGGAAAATGCACCAGCAGGTAGACAAATAACTTCAGTTATTTTTTCACAGTTGTTGAACTTGAAAGGAACGGTAGGCTGTTATTATTTAAGACTGCTCAAATCCAACAGCACACTGACCATTCTTTATTGTGGCTTCAGTATCTCCTTAAAATTTAATGCGTACTCAAAATACTGAATTTCTGCACAGGGAGGAATGATAGAACATTTCATTTTTTTGGACTCCACAAATCAGTGTCTGGGATTTGTACATAAGAACCCCCAGGTATGTACAGGCAGAAGGAAGAAAGGAGATAGAGAAGTTTCTCCCTTGACAAAAGAGATTCTCACTGCAGTGGATTACATTCTCTTTACACAAAGCCTTGGATACTGAGGACGGTAAAGGTCGCCTTAACTGCTGCTTTGACAGGTTACAATGCCTTATATGCAAGGATGTAATTGGGATTACTGGAGGCAGGATTAGTTCTGCCCAGTCCAGTGGCATTCTGCGCTCCCACTTGTGCCAGCTTCTAAGTAATTGGATTCCACTACTTGTCCCTGAGAAAGGAAGGCAGGGAGGGAACTCTGCTCTTCTACACAGGACAGGCAGGTGGCAAGGAAACATCCACAAAGGATTTCCTGTGGGCTTTATTATGAAGGATGTAATTTGTGTCTGTTTGCATGGCAGCAATGAATAAAGCAAACAAAAATCAAAACAGACTTGTTTTGTCACGTTACCTTCTGGTCTTTCAGGCAGCGTCAGACCAAGCCAATTCATGTTCATGCTACACTGGCTGCTCACACTTGATGTTCTGCTACCAAATGGGTGTAGAGGAATGGTGCCAATGACCAGTGGTAAGTTAAGGAATAAATCCATGGCGCCCGGAATATCAACATATACCTAAAGAACATCAAAGAGGTGTATGATTAAAAGCAGGTTTCTATGTGCATTTCATAATTATTAGACTAAAATCTCCACCCATGGAATCAAAGTTTCTTTTGTTTTAGAGCCAATGTCCTTGTGGAGACAAAAGCTCCCCAAGTCAAAAGCAGCTCAAGATTCTTAACATGAACCCTCCCATGGAAATGTCACCTACTGATAAAACATTTACTTATCTGGCATAGCACAACTGTTTAATAGAACATGAAAGATTTAAATTGAGTTTATTTACAGTATTCTTTCAGGACACTAATGCTAGGTTATTATTTC
>JAWWMP010000093.1:1526279-1536375 GCA_035047865.1 Dendrocincla tyrannina
TACAAATATGTGTTAGCTATCATTAAATCTGATTAGGACTTCTTACTTAAAGAAAGAGTATGCATGTAATGGGTTTTATACATGTAATTCTTTTTTGAAGACTTGCTGCTAATACATTGGTATTTTGCACTCACATATTTTAATATGCTGCGTGCCTGAACGACAGATGATTATCTGACAAAGGAAATCTGGTGTTGAACAAAATGAGCTAGTACTACATTTAAAAGCCCTAACTTTAACAGAACAGTTAAGTATATGTATTGTATTTTAAAAATTTAATACCTGTCTATTGCTCTATTGTCTTTGTCCATGTTGACAACAAAAGGATAAATACAGTGCATACAGTAGGTCCCTCTGGTTATACCATGAACATGACACATGTCATCCTATGATAAATTGGCTCTGTGTCTATTCAATTTCAAATCCAAAGCTCTGGAGGCAGAGGTGTTAGAAAGCAGGCATAATTCTGGCGAGCAGAGGCCTCAGATGCACAAAATTAGTGTGCATGGAACAGATAACAAAAAGCGAGAGGGAGACTGAGAGGAAGTTTGCACAGGTTTGTCAACTTCCTGCAGTTTAGGTAGTATTGGCAGATGTTGCGTGTAAGAAAAAAAATCTGTAAGCATGATAATGAATGTTACCAGAATTAGAAGTGACAACTGTATCGAGCACAAATGCTGTCTTGTTTCTTCATTTGCATACCAATTAAATAAAAGACCAAAATATTAGGTTCCAGAATTTGTTTGACAAATAATCTGCAGGGTTTACTCAGTACATCTGGGTCAGACATGTTGGCTGTGTGACAGATGCAGTGTCAAAAGAAGATTTTAACATAGAAAAAATGTATTCAGATTGATACTAAGTACTGTACTTAGAGCAGAGATTAGAAAAGGGTCTAGTTCAGAAATTGCTTTAAACATAGTAGTATCTACCTCTCTCTAGGCATTTTATTGTGCATTACTGTCAGGTCTGCTATACGAGACATCTTCCTCACCAACTGCTAAAGAAAGACATAGTCAAAAATAGTGCTGTTCTGTACCATTATACTGTGCAACTATCTTATTCCCTGGGTAAATACATATGTTTTGTGGGACTACTCAAAGAGTAAGAGACTATTTGATGTGAGCAAGGATGGCAGAATCAAGCAATACATGCTTAAGCATTTCTGCAGAATTTTACATTTTTCATGCTGCTTTGAAATATTTACAAAGTAGTTCATGTCTGGTGAAGGTTCAGGTCAGTTCTTGTTTCAGTAAAACAAGTTCACTTGCCCCCAATTTTAAAGAAAACTTGAGCCAAAGCAGGAAACCGTTCTTCTAGCCAAATGTGGCCCTGATATCTGAACCTATGTGCCCTGCTGATACATAGATCTTTTAAACAAATTCTGGGATTTGCCACCCATGTGGCATTTCATTTTGCACTCTTCCATGCTGAATTTCTCAACAGTCAGCCCTGGATTTCTACTGAGCCACAGTCAGTACCTATATTTTTTTGTGAAATCCACTTCTTACCAATCTTCCCATGTTTCTAAATATGTGACGGTCTAAAGATGCTGCATCTCGAATAATATTAAACCACTAGACAAGGAGCATTTATATCAGTGTTTGGAGATGGGTATGATTTAGACATGTTTAGGCATGTACTGGAGCAAACACCCAGTGAAACGCCAGCTGTGTGTACAATGTTGTTCAGAAACTCCCTCATACCAGGAAGAGCTAACTGTGTTTCTAGTGCCTGATTGCATGCAAGCCCCTGGGTTGATGTAGTACAACAATGCTGGTATTCTCAGGAACAGGGTCGTGGTATGTTTGGCACTACAGGCATAAGCATGTAGTAAAATGAAGATGAAAAACTGAGAGATAAAATTTTGTTAAATGCAAATCAAGTAATGATATATCTCTTTTCTCCATTTGTGCCTCAGTTGGTTGTTGTTTTTAATTTTTTTTTCATTTATTTATTTTTTATTTTTTTTTATCAAGGAAATGAATTTACACAGGGTAAATGTAGTATTTAAATATTTAAAATTTAAATGAAGAAGCTACTCTTGAATGCACCTGTATGTACTAGATATGTCTGAGTCCATTTGGTATAAGAAAGTAGGCCATGAAATTATGTGTTTAAAGAAGTCAAACTACTCACAGAGAGCTAAAGTTTTCTACACTCTTCTGTAACTGGTGAACTGCTTTTGAAAATCCAGACAGACATAACCCAAACCATTAACAATGTATAAAGGTACAGTTTTCTAAATTTCAGGGTCTGAAAAATGGAGATGTGGAACTCCCACAAGTAAAAAAAAAAGAGTGGGGAAAAAATTGTGTTTTATGTACTAAAATGGTGGCTTTTAAAGCATATGAAATCTTTAAAAATAAAGTGAATAAAACTGGAGCACTGCAGGTTATGCTGCTACATGGAAGCAAAAAGATACATGGTTAGCTTTGAACCAGCAAGTGTTTCATACTGCAGCCAAGGGATGCATTTTTCAGGGATGAAATTGAGCAGAGGAAAATTTAGTCCTATTACCAGGAAAATGTATCTAATAGTGAGATGTATTAGAAATGTGCAATAGTCTCTAGAGAGAAGTGATGGAAACCCCATAGTTTGAGTCTTTAAAAAATGGTCTAGAGAAAGGTTTTCTTGCTCTTAAATATCTTTGTGTTGACTGTAGAAGGGATGGTGTCACCTAGTGGAATATTTCTGTGTCTGACATCATCTGGGCTTTGATTTATTATTATCATGCTTGAATAAGGTTTCATAGAAATCTGAAAAAGAAGACACGATGTCATCCTGATACCTTACTTTTCGTGACAAAACAAAACCAAAGTTCTAGAGTGTTCTATTCTGTTTCAGTAGCACTGCTAAGAGTGTTGTTTTGTTATGTCCATGCAGTTTCAATAGGCCAAGGCTGTCTTCAATATTCTGTCTTCAATAGTTTTAAATTTTATTTTAATTTTTTAATTTTTTTTCTTGGCTTTTTGTTTATATGGATGTTGATTTCCAGCATCATGAGGCCACTATGAGCTGAGAGGAATACCTCTGTAGTGGATGTATACTTTCATTAATAGAATATTTAAATATTCTATATATAAGCTTTAAAAGAAAGGTTTTTTAATTGTATAAGTTTTAATGAAAATGCACGTAACAACTGTTCATTTAAATGCCAAATGTTGATGTATCATTGTATATTAACAAAACCGGTAAATGGTAACTTTGCACGCTTTACTATTCACAGGACACAGCATGCATTTCTCAAAAAGTTTCAAATTCTTTCTGAACTAATAATCATAAAATATAATTTCTCTCTAGCTCTTCAAGCTATTCCTGTGAAATAACTTGCTAGCTGTCTATCCATTCCTGCTGGAAGCACATCCTTGATGTTGAGTGAGCAGATCTGAACTATTGAGGAGAGCAAAGGTTCCTTACAGGAGATAACATGAAACCAGATATGAATATGATTTGTTATGCCTTAACTTTTCCTTTATTTTCTACAGTAGTTTCCCTAAACTCTTTAATAAGGTGAAGTTCTCTCTTATGCATATTGTCAAGAATAAAGAATAAAAAATGATCATGTTCCAATCATTAGCAATGATCTGACAATTATTAGGTTGTAATATAAAATGTTAAATGCAAGCCAGTAATGCTTGCTAAGACATTTTAGGTTCAAATTGACTCAGAATTTATCTTAAACCAAAATATGAGAATATATAAATACCATTGGCAGTGGTGCATAGAAGAACAGGGGTTTGGCTGACAAGAAGCTTCCATTTACTTAGTTTCACTATCAGTATGAAGGTGCTTTTTCACTACAACCTGTTCATTCAAAGTGAGTCAAGTATTTAACTTCAAGTCATGAATAATGCCCAGGTTTCAGCTGGACTTTTGTGAAAATGAGTTAGGAAAATGACGCTTCAGTGGAAAAAATTTTTACATTTATTTTTATATGTAACTTTCTTTTCATTATTCTGGTGTCAAAGGTTAGAGTTTGTCTAAGAAAATGTAACATGTCAACAGCTTTTTTCTCATGTATGTTTTATGGTTGGTCATCTATTGAAACCTCCTTTGAAGTCCTGATGAGAACTTTTACAACTGAAAGCACAGTGGTGGCAGTCATCAGCTGTGTTTCATTTTATCTTCTGATTTGCTGGTTAAGGTCACTCAGATGTCTATATAGCTTGAATTTTATGGAGTCTGAAGATTTTAAATCAATGTTCTAACAAAATTTTATCTCGTTATTTCTCTTTTTTCCTTGTTTACCCTTACCTTTTCAAAATGAATTTCACAATGAATTTTAAGACAGAGTGGAGTTTAGAAATTAATTTAATAATTAAGCAATATAGATGTCTTAATCCTGATTTTAAGGTAAATCATACAATTAGGATATTGTAGAAAATTATAAATGCGCTAAAATCAGTTCACAATTGTGATTTATTTTTAAAGCTTAGTCTGAATGTATATTTGTGAATATCTAACGTTAGTTTGTTCTTAATACTGGAATATTTTATATTACATTGAGGGTGTTCCTGAGAAATGAGTGGATTAACCACTGCAATGAAAATTTGTCTAGCTTGAGTCTGTAAATTTTAACTTTCCTGTCAATGAAGTTGGTCAGTCTTCCTCTGGTCTGACAGAAAGGAGAAAGAGAAAGGTGAATCTGTGAAGCACAAGAAGAGGTGAATGGAGAAAGAAACAGCACATTTCATCTCTGGAGCTGGAAATCTGATAATATTTACAGTATAATTATGTTTAGTCAGATTGAATTTTTAAAATGCCTGCTATATCAGTGTACTTGCAAGTTTTTGGAATAACAATTCTGTGTTCTTTTTAAACTACTTAGAGAAATTACAGAATATGAAAAAGCCTGGTCCTTTTGGAAATTGAGAAAAATTCACTTTTGGCCCAAGGCTTTTATCTTGCTTTCATGAAATTGTCAGAAACTGCACCACTTTTTGTAAAATGACAGCTCTCAAAGGTGAACGGCATTTCAGAATTTGAGGACTGTGGAAATGTGGCAAGATTTTATCCTGCCTAGACAATGTAAGAAAATTTTCATTTCTCTATTGTATCAGATAACTCCTGCTGTGCTGAGTCAGAAGACTCTGCTATGCAACATATGTGTGGGATTCTGTCTTCAATCTGTTCATTTTTTTGAGCTGGATTACAGCACGATAATCCCAAAGCTGCTCTAGAGTTCATAACAGAAAAATCAGTGGCCAATACAGCTAATGGAGATAACAAAACTTAGACCGAAGAAGACGAAGATGTGACTAAGGTGCCAAAAGAGCTTTCAAGGAAACTTGATGTTCATGGAGAGCTGCTGGCAAAAGATCTTGCAAGATTCCCAGACCCCGCAAAGTGTGAACAATACAGAGACTGATCTGGCAATGTCTTTCACAAAGTCTGTTCTTTCACAGGCAGGAGCTGGCATGGCTGAATTAAATGCTGTTAGACTTGCACATCTTCTGGATATCTGTGCAATGTACCATCAAGTTAATGTGGCTGCAGTGAGCTTGTGCTGTAAAATATATTACTTTCTGTAATAGGAAGATACTTGTCCACTTGAAATATTTTCAATATGTCAGTCTGTTCTGCAGTTCCAAGAATTTCTTGCAGTGTGTTTTCCCCTTTTAGGTAGTTAGTTTTTCATTCTTTAATTAAGGTCTCACAGATATTATGATGAAACACACCATGTCATCAATGAAAATGTTTTTTTCAGCATCAGGTAGTATAAATCTGGACTCAAAACCACTTCAGGCTTTATCTTCATATACATCGACAGACTTTAACACCTTTATAATTACTCGTTCCCTTTTCACAGGAGGCATATATAGATGTATCTGTTTTCACTTTGAAAGGTCATTTCATGTTGCTAAAGCATTAGGAATTAGCCTTAGTGTTCAAAAGGACCATTTTTCAATCTCTAAAATAGTAATACATTACCTAGTTTATATATTCTTCTAAAGTGTTTTTAACTTAATCACTTTATGAATGAGTTTTTCTAAATTACAATATGACTTCGATTTTTTTTAAGGTTTCCAAGAGCTTTATTTTGGCCTTTATGCATATATCTTCATGGCATGTATTGAAATTTAGACATCATTATGATACTTACTGTTAAATACAATTATGTATCTCTTCTTGGTCATGGTTGAAAGTCTTCAGACACCAGCCTTGACTTTTCATATGCTGAACATTACATTTGAAGCAACTGTATTAGAAGGCTCTGAAATCTATGAACTCTGAAATATCTTGAACTCATAAATCCTTAATTAAAAGTCCAATGATAGCTGGTTGGCTTTGGAAAACTTGGTCCAACACATGTACTAGAAAGAAAATTGTGAAAGAGTGGTGAGATGAAATCTGCTTATAAATATTATGAAAATTTTTTTCTCATTTCAAGTTCTTGAAGTCATTGTATAATGTTGTGAATAAACAATGCATATCATAGACATCACAAGAAGTATATTCTAGAAATATTTTCTATCCAGGATGAGATAATTTTTAATATTTCAGATGTTCATAATCCCAAAATGGAAGGATTAGCCATAATCCAGCTGTGTGCGTTGTATCACAGAATATTATGAGTTGGAAGGGACAAGGATCATCAAAGTCCAGCTTCTGGCCTTGCACAGGGCATCCCCAAGAATCACACTCAGGAGCCTAAGAGTGTTGTGTTAATGCTTCTTAAACTCTTTCAGGTGTGGTGATGTGACCACTCCCTTGTGAAGCTTGTTTCCTCTAGGTGAAGAACCTTTGCCTAATATCCAACCTAAAGTTCCCCTGACTCAGTTTCATGCCATTTCATCGTCTTGTTACTCTCACCACAGAAAAGAGATTGGTGTCTGCTCCTCTGCTTCACCTCACAAGGAAGATCTAGACTGCAATGAGGTCTCCTCTCAGTCTCCTCTTCTCCAGGCTTAATTAAAAAAATTGACCTCAGATCTCATATGGCTTCTCCTCAAGGCCCATTGCCATTCATTTTGCCCTTCTTCATATGTTTTCGAAGAGCTTAATGTCTTTTCAATATTATTTTGACTGAAACTACACACATTGCTCAAGATGAGGCCACTCCAGTGCAGAGCAGAGCAGGACAGTCTCCTTCCTTGCCTGGCGGGCGATGCTTTGCTTGATGCCCATCAGGACATGGTTGGCCCTCCTGGCTGCCAGGGCACTGCTAGCTCATATTAACTTGCCATCCACCAGCACATGCAGGTCCCTTTCCATGTCACTGCTTTCCAGCAGCTCATTCCCCAGTCTGTGCAGACATCCAGGGCTGCCCCATCCCAGGTGCAGGATCCATCACTTGTCTTTGTCAAACTTCGTATTGTTGGTGATTGTCCATTTCTCTAATTTGTTGAGGACTCTCTGTAGGGCCTCTCTGCCTTCTAGGGAATCAACAGCTCCCCCCAAATTAGTATCACCTGCAAACTTCCTTAGTATCTCTTCCAGTCTGGCACCCAAGTCGTTTAAGATGTTGCAGATCATGAGGCCTAAGATGAAGCCTTGTAGAACCCTCCTCGTGACCAGTCACCATCCTGATGTCACCCCATTATCTATAATCCTTTTTGTCTGACCCATGAGCCAGTTGCTCACCTATTACATGATATATTTAACCAACTGTGTGCTGGACAGTTTGTCCAAAAGGATACTATGAGAGATGGTGTCAAAACTTTACTGAAATCTGAAAACATGGCACCCACTGCCTTCTCTTGAAGTGGGTTACCTTTCATAAAACAAAATCAGCTTTGATGGGCAGGAAGTTCGTCTCATGGAGCCGTGCTGCCTGTGGCTGTTGTTCTTCAGGTGTTTTTCAATACCTCTCAGAATATCTTCGTCCATAACCTTAACAGGCACTGTGAGACTGACAGCCCTGTAGATTTCAGGGTCATCCTTCTTGCTGTTTTTAAAAATTGGGACAATGTTTGCCAGCTTCCGGTCAGCTGAGACCTCTCCAGACTCCCAAGACCATTCAAAAATCATCAAGAGATTTGTGGATGTGCCAGAAGTGGACCAAGAAGCCCCTCTTATGCTTTTGAAAATTCATCTGCTGGGAAGATACAAGCGCTCAGAAATGCAGTCTTTAAGTCTGCTGCATGGAACCGCCATTTACAAAACCAGTTAAAGCCATTTAGAATTTTCTCCTGCTATAGGTTATGAACAAAGAAAAAAGTAAATCTTATGATATAATTAAGGATTTTGCAGTGATTTTATTTTTTTAAAATTTAGTTTTTACCTCTAACCCTCAGCAACCCTAACAAATAATTGTGGTTCTAGTATCTGATTTTAGAATCTTTTCATATTGAGGACTATTATATTCTAATCCTGGAAAGTAGGATAAAAGGACTGTACCATGTGGTCATTTCTGACCCCAAACCAGACCCTTAACCAAAAATACAGAAAAAATAATATTGGAAGGAGCTTGATTGTGAAGGAGTTAATGTGAGTTGAGAATGACTGGTGAAACTTCTGAAGAGATGTAGATTTATTGGATTTATGGATGTGTATCTGTGTGTGTGCGGATGTGCATGCAAATGACTCCTTCACAGTACATGCACTACATGAATGTGTGACTTGTGAATATCTGCCTTCAAATACCCTTCTCTAACGTAGTCTACTGTAACCCAAGCAAAGAAATTTACATGAGTAAATTGTGGAAAGCCTATGTAACTCTATGAATAAAGCTGATTAATTATGTTTAAATTTCTCTAATCTGTTAAAAGGGTCATCCCCCAAATTACAAGAGTTTTCTATATTCCTATTATAAAACGTAGACACCATGCCTGAGCTAAATTAAATTTTTAAGCAGCCTCAGGAAAGAAGAAAAGATTTAAATTGCTGCCACAGGGAAATTTAAACCTGACACATAAAATAGAAAAGTGATCATCAACAGCCTGTGAAACACAGCTTTTGGTCCTATTTCCAATTTGCCACTTTTTTTCCTCATAATTTTCTTTATTCTTTGTTTTGAACATAAAATTCTACTGAGAATGATAGTACTGTTTAGCAAATGTTCCTGTGGTACAAATGGTGTATTGCAATCACGGGAGTTTCATTTTTTTTTTTAAATAATGCTTTAAAATTGAGAATGCATTTTTCACTGTATTTTACCACTTTTTGAGTGGTGTGCTATCAGTACATAATCAAATAAAATTCTAATCATATTTGCTTTATTTTTAGTTAAAATTGTGATGTATTTGTGCTATATTTGCAATTATTTAAACATAAATTTATTTTGGTAAAAAAATAATAGCACTAGAACAATGCATCAACTAAAAATCTATATGTTCATATGCACTGTTTATCTAATATCTAATGTACCTGGACTTTATTTCTTGCCATTGACAGTCTAACAAAATAAACACCTAAATTTTCCTTAGCAATTATTGTAAATCTATTTTGACTTAATAATGACTGAAACTGGAGTAACTTCAGTGGATAGTGTGAGCGGCAAACCTTCTGAATCCATCTTCTGCTTTAATACACTGGTGAAGTCCTCTGACATGTAAATGTAGTATTTAATACTTTTATTAAATATTAAAGAGTGTAGACTTGGATGGCATTTCATTAGGCATTTTAAACCTGCATTAAAAGGATTGTTTGTAACCCAAAGCATTTACATGTTTTCAGGATGCAGTTTAGTCAAAGTCAACTTCATATCCAACCTATGCTGGAGGACAGTATTGAGAAAGGTTGGTCACAATACTGAGGAATATTTTTAGTGGACATAGCTCAAAGTGCAGCAGCAGATTGAACTCTTTGTGGGGGAAATAATGGGAACCCGAGTCAAGAGACTGTGAACTGGCTCAGTATCTTTGCATAACAAAGGGCACAGGGACCTGTGGCACCAGCAGGAGACTGGACACTCAAGGAAAGCAGGAGCCAATGACTCCAGAGGTTTGGCTGCTTAAACTGCAAGGGTATAAAATCCCAGGGATTCATTTGTTCAGTGTCCTTCCTCAGAGGCACCCAACTTGAACTGTTATTTTGCTATTGCACCTAGGTTAAATTATTTTGAGGATCCAGATGTCTGAGACACTGTTAGAGGAACCTTAGGGTTGAGCCAGTAAGGAAACCCTGTCTGAGTCAGCCTGGTGTATGTAGC
>JAWWMP010000093.1:1549161-1559431 GCA_035047865.1 Dendrocincla tyrannina
AGAATCAAAAAGCGTTTTTTTTTTTTTTTTTTTTTTTTCCCAACCAGGGGAGAAGGGATAAATCTACCTTGACTGCATGGTAATAATTCCATCTACCCACTCTTGCATTAAGTGATTATCTCACTGGAAGTCAGTGATCTGCTTTGAAGTTCTCAGCTTCAAAAGAGTCACCACATGAAGCCTATTCATATAAGCAGGGTCTCCTCTAAATAGAAAAACATCCTCTGCATCTCACTCTTAATTTTTGCAGCTGATGAAATGCCTTTCAGCATCAATAGGATTTTAAGATTACCATAATTTCTTCTCAGATGCACAACTAGAAGGGCAAGGGCTTGGAGGCCTGACTTTGGAGGTTGGATTCCCTTCAATAATCAGGATGATACAACTGGGGAATGCTTTAGATTACCTGCTGTCAAAGTATTCCCTAGATTTCTTCAGTGCAGGAGTACTCCTGTTATCAAGTTCATACATTTTTTCAGACAATGAAATACCAAAGAATATTTTTGCTCATTTCAGAGTTAGATTACAAACCTGGAGAAAGAAGGCAAAATAGGAAAAATGTGGATTTCATAGATATAGATATCTTAGCAACTCCTACCAAAGGGCCTGCTCTACATTGTTGATGGTCGTGTGTGTAAATCAGAAAGAAGACTGCACAAGGCTTTTATAGATATGACTAGACATTCTGCAACACAACCGATAAAAAGATACTTGAGGTTACTGACTGAAAAATTCAGTCACAGTAATGTCTGTGACTAAGGCAAATAAAGGCTAATTACATTTATTTTAAGGTAATGTCTCAGATGTATACTTAAAGTTTATACTTTGTCCTTCTATCATTCTGAATTAAATAACATATTTCTGCATTCAAGCAAACACACAGATATATGAAAACATTTCTTCACTGCATTTAATTTTATCCATATCATCAAACCTTATTTAAGCAGATGAAGAAAACACTAGAAAGGTCATTTTAGGTCATTGTTTCCATTACCCTGATACTGCAGGTAACCACATCATCAGACTCTCAAGTTAATCAAACTCTAACATGCCTGTATTAATGTTTGTGTGCTCTAATTTGACTCACACTCTTCTGAAATATTTGGGAGAAAGATTTACAGGGAATGGTGTTCTTCCTCAAATTTAAAAGAGATGTAGGGAATGGCCCAGATCCTAGTGATGTTGTATTCTCTTACACAGAAGTATGAGCTCATGGAGACCAGTTAACACTTCACTGAGCAGTTGTGGGGGAAAAAATATTTGAAAAAGAAGTGTTCTTCCATGCTTTCTGTTTATTTTTTCTTTTTGTTTAATATTTCTTTCAGTTCAAATCTCATTTTTCAGAAGAATTTGGTTCCCTAGTATTTATTCGCATACAAAATTCTTATGTTAGATCTAGGCTATATCTGCAAATTATTGCATGCAATGGTTTATTTTTCTATTGTGTCTGAGATTCCTGTTTTTCCCTCCCCACACACAAAACCAATAAGTGCTCCTGGGTAAAAAAGTGGAACAGCATCATCTTCTATATGGTCCCTTGTTGGCTTCTCATGCTGGTGAAAGTGCATGTGTGAGGGATGGTATAAAAAAAATTAATTACTGGTTCCCACAAATAATTAATATGTTTAATGCATAAATTTTCCAATTACTTGTTGAACCAGAACTGAAGAAAGGGTTAAGAAATTATGTCATCAGATGAGGAGAAGGAACTGGAAGCCCTACTACCTGGGGCAAGTGAGGAGACAAGCCCCTTTTCCTTAGTGCTTAATCACCATAGAGGGATGATGTGAGGTATGAAGTTAGGAAAAGGTGAGAAACCTGAGGTAGAACATGGGGATGAATACAAAAGAAGTTATATGGTTGTGACTAATGGATTGGTCCCAGATGATTTGAATTAATAAAATTGTGATTTGATTAAGCCACATATATTACATCCTGTCCTTTTTTCCTCTTTTATTCAGGATGGAAGATTGGTTTTATGGAGTAATCCTAACACTGATGCTTCCATCCACAAACATAAGTAAGTAAAACTTCCCCTAAACAAAGACCACCTATTTTTTCCCCTTCTCATATGCCGTGAATTTTAAACCACTGCAGTTCTGTCCTTTTATTTACATAGAAGGAGAAGGCTTCTCTGACATACCCTTCTCTCTCTCATCATTTGCATCAATGACCAGGATTTCAGCTTCATATATATATAAAAAACATTTACTCCCTTGGTACTGGAAAATGAAAAATTAAATGAGGTGAGAAATAAAGAGTCTATGTCTGCATTGAAAATAGTACACTACTTCATCCTGGTATGCATGTACAAAAGTGTACATCCAGTTGCAGGAAAGGAAACTTTGAGAGAAGTGTAAATTGTGTGTACACTTTAGGTTGATACGTAGATTTGCATATTCTGTGTTTGCAGCTTAGACAGAATTTTATAAAAGTGATCCCAGCAAGATTACGAGACAAGAAAGGATTTTGACAAGCATGGCATCTGTGTACAGGAGTGTGTGTGTGTATATGTATCTATCTATGCATCTATCTATTCCCTATGTAATGCATACTGAATATTTTAAAAGTGTTATGGAAAAGAAACCTGAATTCCTTGAAAGATAGTTGTTTACAAGAGTAGCTTAACATCCTGCTTTCTTTATTGCTCTCTAGGTTGCATCATATATCATTTGGTTCTACATGTTTCTTTCTCTTGGTATTTCTTTTTATGCTGTCATATCCTGCCATGTCCATTCAAATCTAAAATTGTCTGAAACTATCTAAGTAACAACAAATCTGCTGTGTGAATAAAATCTTTATGGCGAGGTGCTAGGTTTCCAAGGCACATGCATAATAGAAATTCAGTATCACTTCATTTGAGTACAGGCACTGCTAGCTGCATATCACGGAGTCCCACAAATTGTCCTATGTAAAGAAAGATTATGACAGAAAGACAGCCCTATGTATAATAGTCTACTAAATGTATTCCACAGCCAGCTGTGTGAGCCACCTTGGGGAAAAATTCATATGAATGCACATGTATATTAGAGAGGTTTCTTAGAATGATCTCATTCTGTACTAACTCTGAAATACTTTTAAAAAATATGACAGTTTAGCTGAATTATCTGGAGAAGACATTTGGAAAGGCTGTCTGAACATGAATTGTGCTAATTTCAGAGCTCTCTGAAACATAGCAGTTTTAGTTAACAGGGATTCCTGAGAACAAATTTTTTTTTGGCCTCAGTTAAAATGTGCTTGCAGACCCTAATTTCTCTTTGGAATCTGAGCTTGTCAAGTACGTCAGAATTCAGATGAAAATGCTGAAGCATATTAAATGGTGATATTACATGAAAATATGCCACAAATGAATGAAACAAAAGTGTGTCTCTTTGTCCAAACTAGGCTCTGGCTGACAGTAGGACTTGGTATATCTCCTCAGAAAGTGAGTAAAATGTGGGAATTTTCATGAACTCCAAAATCAAAGAAATTATATTAAATTCAACATTATTTTAAAGATCACATAATATATTTCTTCCTATTCTAACTTTGTTGTTATTTTTTAGTAGAAACAGAAAATATGCTAAACTCTTGATAGTCTTCCATGAAAATATCAACTGCTCCTACTCCCTTGATTGTCTCTTCATTGGTACTCATAAAGTCAAATAAAAGCAGGACTCATTGCAAGTAGACACATACGTGTTTGCTAATATTAATTAGTGGCAGGGGAAAATGTAGCAGCACATATTTTACCATGCCCTGGATGAGATTACTGCAGACTTCAGGTGTGTTCTTGCATTATTCATCTCTTTTGAAGTCAGCATCATCTCAACATCACTGCAGTACCTATGTGCAGCCAGTAAAAGTGTGCCTGTTCTACTTGGAGACTTCTTTTGTTACATTGCTTAAGTACAAGTCTACTTCTTTCTATATAATATTCAGTTATGGTGCATATATGTTCTTTACATACCATATTCACATATTGGTGTATATATATATACCTGCTTGCTGAATAGAAAGCAGAAAATTTTAAATGCAAAAATCTCTAAGGGTGAGATGCAGCTCTATAAATTAAATGTTAATATAAATAGAGAGAAGAGAGAGAAGAGAGAAGAAGATTTAGGAAGGGAAGTTTGGGGAAGGTTTGGGAAGGTTTGGGAAGGAGAGGAGAGGAGGGAAGGGGAGGGGAGGGGAGGAATAGGTGCTCTCTGTATCTTTGTAAACTTGTTCTTTCCCAGGAAATCAAAAAGATTGTAATGATGGTAAAAAAAGATAACTTGAGAAAAAAACTCTTGTAGAAGAATCATCTTAATAAAGTATCAAAATGTACTTCAATGACTAACTGAAGGCTGAACTTGACACCCATGAAGAATAAAACTTTTGAGCCAAGTGGCCTCAAGCAGAAATCACAGGATAAAAACAAAGTTTTTGACTATGTCAAGGAATGGCTGAGGCTGTAGCAGGCAATTGCATGGTGGAGAGCTCTTTCTGTTCTTTAACATCCAGTTTCAAAGATGAAAAAATCTTGAAATACAGGATTATAAAGGAAGGTGTTCCTCAAAAATGTACTGTCCCTAAATAGCGTTCTAGTGGAGATCAGCATGAAAGATCAGCACGGATGAAAGCTAGAAAAAGTGCCTTATCATTATGGCAGGGACCCTCTAAAAAGAATGTCATTTCTGAAGATTATGGATTACATTTTTGAAATTAATCCAGAAAGAAAACACTGCAGGAAGGAAATTTAGTCAATTTGGTTTTATTTTTTTCTCCTTGCCTTTTTCAATTTTGTTAGGTTTTTGTTTGTTTTTCTTTATTTGTTTTGTGTGTGTGTGGTGGGAGTTTTTAGGATTTGTTTTTTGTGTGTTTTTGTTTGTTTGTTTGCTGGTAGATCTGGACCTTTCTTAAGGGTGAAATCTTTGTGCACCTTGAGAATTTAAAAGATTGAGTTAACTCTCCTGATGAACAGGAAGGAAAACACACAATGATTTAAACAAAAGCAAAATATTCACAGAGTCATTAGGTCAGGTAATTACCCAGGTCTGGCTGGGCTTCTTGTTGAATGCAAAACAGTGAGATCACCTTGCAAAACATGTCCCTTTGCTGAGGTGTACAAATACAGATTTAATAGCCTTCTTTTAACTATCCATTTTAAAAATAAACTAATAAAATATAATCATGTTTTATTCAAAATTCTAAGTGATTTTTTCTTTAAGCAAGATTTCCCCTACCTGAGAGCAATATTACTGATCTAACGGCATTTGATTAATTTTAAAACCTTTAACGCTGGAAACCTAAACCAAAATTACTTCAAGTACCCCTTTAAAAAGTGAAGAGAATTCCTTTGAACTTTTTTCGTTTTGTTTTGTAGGTTTTTTATTATTTTTTTTTCCTTGCATATTTCCAGTTTTATCCCCTTTCTTGGTGGATTTTAATCCTCAAATGTTGTGATGTTTTTCACGAGGCTGAATTTTACCCTTACATGAAGATTCACTTGCCCTTGCTTTGAAAACTAAAGAGGAGAATATTTGGTACTTAAACTTTATGTCTTTACTTTGTGCAGTATAAAAATTTCATCCATAAGTAGTTCCATTGTTAGTGGGAGAACTCGTTTCAGCTGGGCAAACAGGATTTGGCTCTTATTTTTGTAAAGTTTTATTTCTTAGGCAGTACTTACAACTCCTTTCATTTCTCCTCTACCTCGAATAAAGAAAAACCTTATTCAATAGGCTATTTATACTCTTTGTGTTATCTTCATTTGTTTATTTTAAACTAACAAGTTAGGCAAAAATAACTTTCGTAAAATGTTTGTTTTCTACATTTCATATTGCTACTTTTCTTTGGCAGGGCAGCTGCATGAAATCCAGATAAAGGATGATTCTCCTAAAGCAGAGAAAATGATAGCAGCCAGCCTCAGGTCAGTCCTGCCTTTGGAGATATGTACTCTTAGAAACCATGACTGCCTGTGTCTTACAGACCTAGGAATTCTCAGCATTCTCCTTAACCCTCTGTAAACAACTATTGTATTGTGACATCTTTGTCCTTCCTATTTATTTATTTATTTACCTGGATTGTATTTTAGTTTGTTGTATCTAAAAGGTCTGATGTTTCATCCTGCTGCTTAACAGACATTCTTGCCAGTCTTGGGCATATCTAGCTTACATCTTCTGCAAAGATATCTCCTTATCTGCCAGCACATTTGCTGCCTCCATCTCCCTTTGTGATACTGCACAGTTGAAAATGTTCATGGACAGCCATGGAGGATGTTCAGCTCCTCTAAAGTGCTTTTCCAAGGACTATAGATGGACACTTACCTTGCAGGAGATTTATAACCCTGGAAGGAAAGATGTATGTCTGCACCTTTTTTTTCCACGAAGAATTCCTGTCTTTGCCACAAATTATCTTTTCAACACTTCTACATAACACTTTTCGTATAGGGTATCCATGAGTTTGTTGCTGTGTTGATGGACATTATAGAAGACAAGTGGAAATATATGAAGTTTTCCTAATAAAATGCAAAGTTATGATGACTGTAGAGGTACCATAAGGACTTAGAGAAGCTGGTTCCATATATTATTTGATTGCACTAAGTGAGAAATATCTGTCACAGTTTGTGCTTAAGAAAGTATGCATCCAGAGATGAATAAATACTGCCAGAAAATAAAACAGGAGGAAGTTATGAAACAATTCACTTACAAATAAAGTTGTAAGAAAACTATTAAAAGGAAAAAAAATTTAGGCAGTGGACATTTCAAATAGATGTTGAAAACTATCAGCTTGTATTTTGTGTTATCTAATTTTTAGGAGAAACTGGAAATAAGTGCTTAAATAGTATAGGAAGGATGCAGACGAGAACTGGGAGACATGCTTGCTAAACATGTTTCAAAATATTTATGAACTGATTTTTATTTTAGATAGAATTTATTTATAGAGACAAAAGTTGTTAAAAATGCAAAATATGGTGTGACTAACTGACATATATCTACAATCAGGACTAACTTTTTTTTGAGATGGCTGTTTCTGGAAAATTAGGAAATGCACTTGTTTACATATTTCTGAAGAAAATAATTTTTTATCAAAATTCTCATGTTAATTCCAGCCTGTAAGCCTTTTTAGAAACACCTTGCAAGATTATTTCTCTGGCTATCTTTGGAATATACTGGTACGTAAAAGTGGGGGAGGTGACTTTCTGTTAATTGAGTCATTCAAATAGTGACAAAACTCAAAAGTATATTCATTAAAAAATACCCAACTGACAAGAGATTTAATGCTCAGTGGGGACAAATGGTTTAATGTATTTAAAGAATTTTAGAGACTGATCTTATGAAGGCTTACCATTGTGAGTGCTTCTACCCATACATGTGAATCATGAGCATGAGTAAATCATGTAACATGCTTTTATGTTACCTGTGTAACAGTACAGTGGAAATACTGAAGTTCTTCAAATTAATCTAGAGATTAAGTATGTAGTAGGATCTGGACCCAGGACTGTATCTCAATTTGAAAATCACTGTGTGCGCATATTATTATGAATAGAATTTCATTACATTTTACTTTACACTGTGCCTGAGCTCAGTCAAGTGCATGCCTGAAGTAGCATACACTGTATGTTAGGCTGCTGTGGTTATCCCTGTGCCACTGTGATCAAAAATACCTGCCTTTATATTTATTTTAAGCTTGCAGTGATATCTTGAATTCATTTGAATCTTATTAATACAAAAACCCTCCAACTATAGAAATGTGGTGAACTGATATAAGTATATATGAACAAATATACTTAACCATTTTTGAAAGTGGGACATTCAGAACTTTAAAATCTTAATCTCTGTTGACCTGACTGCAAATTTTTAGTGGCTTTAGTGATTAATACTTTATTATGGTATTTTCTGTAGTGGAAATTGGATTTTTTATACTTGAAATTGCATTTACGATCTCAGAAATTCAACAGATGTTCAAAATCAGTGTTGGTATAGACTTTATATTCTAGAGACTTTTTGATAAATTGAACAATAAATCGCTGAACAGTTTGATAAATCAATCTGAGTTTAGGATTTTTAACCTATCACATACATGATTGGGTGACTTCTAGTTTTGTTGCATGAATTTCTCAGGCTCTCCATCTTTGATTTCCTATTTAAATTCTTATTAGAAATCATTGTGTAAACAAAAAAATACTTATGAATTAGACATAGCCTAAATTTTTACCTTCTTTTATGTTTATGTTTCTCACAATTTTGACATACAGTGAGTATACTAACAAGAGGATTTGGACTTAGAAGCATTATACCACAGTACCATAAGAAACAAATAGAAGGTTTTTACAAAAAAATCATTTTAGCATTTACACATTTCTTGTCTTGCAAGTTTTGAATGCTTACCTAGTAATGGTGTATCAAGTATGACTTAAAATAGACAATTAAATGGTCATTTAGGATTAGTTACTATGTCTGCACATACATACATAGCAACTTTTGAAGTCTGTAATACATTTTACAACAAAATCATGTATATTGTGTATTGCTCTTCTATGAAGAACAGAGTAGGGAAATAATTTCACACTGCATATAATGCATTGGATATGAAGGAAACTTGAAAATTATTTAGTTACAGATCTCTCTGACCAGGCTTGCGAAATGGCATATATTATGTTAATGGCCAAGAATTTGAAAATGAATTTGAATATTAAACAGTAAGTTTGAGTTCTGACAGGAATGCAGGCCTGATTGGTATATGGCATACAAAGCAGATAGTTTTTTAACCCTTACTCTTATGGAGTAAGATATTGTCTATGGCACAACATCTATAAGTGAAATATCAGATGACCATTTGCATTGCTATTAAAGTGTCCCTGTCAAATTAAATCCTAGAGCTCATTCTCCACTGCATTGCTAAGTCAGTGGAGTTGTGCTCTGTTACCTAAAACAAGCTCTAAAGCAGCAGATTTTCCTGCTAATAGTCCTAGAAGATGAGATGCTTCTACCTCAGCAGCAGCCCTGCACATCCTTCAGGAGGCATCCAGAAATGGTGACCACAACACTCTAGAAACTGGCCCACATGAGTCACTGGTAATTGTTAGGCTTGTGGTGGAGGCATCTATTACAGCTATAAACATGACTGAGATGTGAAAAACTAACAAGTACATTATGTACTCTCATCAGCAGCATTTCAGATATGTCACTGGCTTTTTGCCTGTTTGTACACAGTTTCTAAACTCTAGTTGTTGCCTAGTTGTTTTATTTGGCTTCAGCAGAAAGTGATGAGAATTGCATGAAGTCAACAGGACTCAAGACCTCCTCAAGGGATGACTAGTCACCCCAAGAAGGCACACTGGGCATTACAGAGAGAGGGCACAGTGCCCCATGTCTTTAGAGGTACTCAGAGCTGGACTGGATGGGGTCTTGAGCAAGCCTATGTGTCTTTGGAGTTGGGCCTCTTTTCTGTACGCACCACAGAATATGTCCATTACTGTGTCTTTAGAAACCAGTGTGTATAGAGGCACAGAAGTGACAGGGACCATATTTCTTTAACAATGCACTTTGATGTTGTCCTGCAGAGGAAAAAATCATATGGAGCACATAAAAAGTCACATGCTTCATCATCCTTCTCCAGCCCTACAAGCAATGAAGCTGGATTGTATGAGAGGCAAACACAAGAATTAATCTCATGGTTGTGTGAGACTACAATAACTGTGTGCTTATCCCTCTAGTCCTCTAAACAGCTCTAACTCTGCTCCTCCTCCCTAATTCACTGAGCAGGCACTGGACTGTGTGATCCTGGTAACTTCTGGAGTCCTCTGCGTAAAGTTGTTGCTTTTCCTTGCAATGTTGGTTCATGAATTGAGTCTTTACATTACCCCTATCTTTTCCATCTTACAATTGTAATCTGTTTAAAATTAGATGTCTTTATATGGCCTTTCATACCGTTGGTATCCAGGAATGGCAGGCACAAGGCAAGCAGATGTGTCTGGGCCTGTCCAAAAATGCTGTTACTGATGTGCGTTCATATGTATGTGCTGGAGAGAAAAAAGAAAAACAAGAACAGGGATAAGAACAGAAGCAAAATTCTGCATATTTAGATCAGTAATAAACATGCACGGTGCACAGTTTACTGCTGAATAAAGTAATTGCAATCTCTTCATTGGTATCACAGCTCCTGCTAAAAACCTGTTTAACTACAGTAATGGAAAACTGAGAATGGTCAGAAGTCCAAAGCAAGCTCACTCAGTGGTGATGTGTCATACAAGCTGAGGCTTACCATTTTAATGACTTGTTAACACTGAATTAAGAATTGACTC
>JAWWMP010000093.1:1666137-1677098 GCA_035047865.1 Dendrocincla tyrannina
ATTGCGGGTCCTCTAGCTAATAAATCTAGTAACAAAGTGATTCACCTTTAGTGTATGCTATAAACCATTTTCTGATGCCTAAAGTACATTGCTCACTGCTCTGTATTAAAAACAAAGTCCATAGTTGTAAATGTCAATGACTAAGATTGTTAGAGCTCTTGCATCTCCTCGCTTTAGTGGAAAAGCTGGAAATACCCATTACCTCTTAGATGACTTTAGGATAACATTTTGCATTCAGATATATAAATGGCATAAAGTCAAACATGATCTGGCAGTGAAATGCAAAATGTCTTCAAAAAGTCCTTGGACTAAAAGGGAAAAGTTCAATGGCAATGCTTATCCATTTGTAAGTATACTTCCATAACACATTCCATCACCTTTCTTTTATTTTTGTCTCTCTTTGTTAGGTCATGGTTAATTTGGTCAAAGTGTATACAGAACTCAAAAAACCCTTATAATCCATATGCACATTGTCAGCCATGTCATTTATTTTTTGATACTTTGGGTGGATGTATCTGGAAAGAAATAGGTATTTCCATGACAAGAAGGTACTTGGATCTGGAATCATTGTATATTAAAGAATTTCTATTATTCTTGTCCAGAAAAAGTGGAAAATGGCTAGGAGGACTAAGAAAACTAACATTCCAAGGTATTAATTTTTCCAATGGTATCTGCTGCCTAAGTATGACAGAGAGTTAAGGATATTAGTTCTTTCTAGAAAACGTCCCCCTTTTTCCTCCAGAGACTATCACAACAAAAATGTTGTTATGATTTGTTTTCAGTTAAATCTAACAGTTTTCGTTTTATCAGACTCTCCTTATTTACAAATCACAGGCCATGATGCTCTTGCTATGTAGAAAGTTTAAGTATTGATGCCACCTGAAGTCATACTCTGTATTAAGACAGACACACACCACAACAAGAGAATTCCTCATTTTTAAAATAGTATAGGTAGTTATAAACTATTGCTTCAAAGAATATTTTCTGCATGAGAGAAGAACTTCTGTTGCTGTGTACAGTACAGACAAGAGGCAGATAAGTATAGTATTTTTATGTTAATATAGTACTACAGCAAATATAGTGATTCTTACTTAAATACTTTCATACATATCATCTGTTTTGGGAAATTTGCCCTGTTCACTGTGAGCAAGCAGCACAGTAGATGATCTGGATTACTTGAAGTCTTAAAGAATGACTGTTGAAACTCAGTTTGTTTACAAACCACTGTGATTTAAAAGTTTTCAGGTGATACAATAGAGAGACAAATATCTTCTCTTGCTTTTGAACCATTGGAAAGACGTTTCAATGTTTAAACTTCCGTGTTGTGACTCAAGAATAATTCTGTACCCTGCTGACTTTCTCATTTTCATTATTTCTGTGTATGATGGTTTTCCTGTACTGGTATCCAAAATATTTTAAATATTTCTTTGAAAATCTAGCAAGATGAGCTACTCCTAATTAAATAGTACTTAAGGCAATTCTCAGTTCTCTGTACTTTGTCTTGACTGTGTTATCTCAAATCAGATGTCTCCTTAAACACTAGAATTATGTTGTTTTATATGACCATGAGTTTTCTACATGACCTTTTAAAAATTATTGTCTATTTAAACACATAAACCCAACAGATTAAATGCTGTGAGCATAACTTCCTTATTACAGTGCTTGCCATCACAAGCATTTCTCATTAAGCTATGTACATAAGGCAGGTAAATGCTCTCAGAACATAACCTTTGTGTCAAGTTAGGTATTTAGAGAAGGTGCACACTCTTTATAAATAGAGAGCAGAGAATTTCCATATTTACATAACTATCTCAATTTCCATATAAAAAGTCTCAGTTTTGAAGAACTTGTGCCAAGCTTGTGGCTTTTCATATATAATACACTGCAGAAGCAGCAGAGAGTGGTGAATGATAGGAATCTTGGAAATTCCTGGTACCCTTAATATTTTTAGTGGTAGAGTTACATTTTCCATTTTTAACCTCCACTAATCTAGCAAGCAATGGATTACAGTGTGATTCTTGGCACTTATTAAACCTTGACTACCATTCCATCAACAAGTAGGAGCAGGTCTTTGGCATCTATTAGGTATTGATAGCTATCTGAGGCCAGTGAGGTACAGCATCTCATGTGTGTTGCCTGTTGAAGTTTCAAGAAGTCTCAAGCTGAGAGTGTGCAAGAAAATGTATCAGCATGACTAATTTCAAAATTGAGAGCACAGTTTTTCTTATTATGTATAGTTTTCCAGATTTATCCAAAGTTCTCAGTGATCTGTTTGTGAATGTTCATCATACTTTTGTGGTACTTGCATCATATAATGTTGCAGATCATATAATGTTCTACAAACTCCTTAAAGATTCTGATGTAATAGCAGTGTTATAAGGATAACATTATTCCTAATGTACATATCTCATGCCTGATAGTTTACATTAACATCCTAGCAAACAGTTTCTCTTAAAAACATAGATATTTGAAATGAAGGGTTTTTAGAAAATTGCCTGTTAGCAACACTTCTCTATACGTTCTGTCTCTTTGGCTATAGAATACAGATTCGAAATATGTCCTGATTGTATATTATTCCTCATATGTACAACTGAATATTTTGCAGAATTATTAGCAACAGCATAATGGCCTGTGATTTGCAAATGTGGAGAATTTGATAAAATGAACACTATTAAATTTAACTGAAAACAAATCATAACAATGTTTTGTAGCTGTGATAATTTCTGGAGGAAAGAGGGGGAAGATTTTAGGAAGAACTGATATTCTTAACTCTCTTTCTTACCTAGGCAGCTGATACCATTGGAAAAAATTAATACCTTGGAACGTTAGTTTTCTTGGTTCTCCATCCCTAACATTGTCATGCTGCCCATTCTCTTCTCACAAACCTTACAATACTGGAGTACATTATTTGTTGAGTATTATTTGCATAGTTTATGAAAAGAAGTGATTGAGATTTCTGATGACTCTTTCACTACTTACATTTAGAATGAAGTTTAGTTTACTTAAAGGTTTTCTGTTTCTCACTCCACATTAAGAGATTTTTAGACACAGGTAGTCCCTGGATCTCTGAAGAAGTACATATCTAACTCTAAAAATGTTCTTAAACCTTCCAGAATTGAAACCTGATGGCTACTATTGCTTTTCTCTGCCTTCTCCTCTCCCAAAAGAAAGTTAACAGCCAAACTACTGATCAACTTTCAGACAAATTGCACCAAGCTCATTCACATTCACTTCAAGGTATATCTTGAATTAAAAGTCTTGTCCTATTTTGGTAGATGGCAATGAATGACATGTTTTTTGCTGGGTTTTGTGGATTTGTGAGGGTTTTTAATTGGGAATTTTGGTTCTCCTATGATGCACTATTAATGGGAATCACTTTTCTGTGTGCAAGTAATACATTAAAGTCTGAAGATCATTTTGAAGGAGGGTTTTTCAGAGCTGCAGAGTAGAAAGTTGTGAAGGTTACAGGGGGTGAAACCACAAGCTGTTAGCCCACTATATAGTAGTTTTCTCTCTGGACATGCCCAAATTATTATTTTTATTATTATTATTATTATTATTATTATTCAATTCTCTTCAATTTCACTAACTGAGGGTATAGTAAGTCAGTTCATCTTGGTGTGGAAGTGCCAGATTTGAGTCTCTGGAGATGTGCTGGCAATCATGTGCTGGCACATGTGCTTTCATGCATCCCTGGTAGAGCTGGGGCTAGAGGTGGGGCTGCAGTGGCACAAAATTTGTTTCTGAAGGTGTTTTTAATGTCTAAGCAGAAAGACTGAAATGTGAATTAGGGAAACTTGCTTTAATTCCTGATCTCATGAGCTTTCATGCTTTTCAATATTTACCTGTAAAAACAGTGCACAAAGCATAACACAAGTAGTTTTTACCTATTGCTGTGTAAGTAGAGTCTTCTTTATACTACACTCTTTTCATTCAATTTAGTTTAAATTTTGCAGCATCAACTTTCAAAGCCTTTATAGAATTATGATTTGGTATTTCAAAGGAAAACAGTTAAAACAAAAGAGGCTCGTGCGTCATTTTAATGGTGTTATGTGGAAGACTGAAGTTCAGGGCTCTTATTGAAATCAAGCAGTGAAAGAATTTATTTCTATTCAGGTTTTTTACATCTGTCAGCTTATGTCATCTCCATCTTTGGACAGGGAGTTTGGGGTGTTAGTGGCAAACACACTAGTCACACCAGTTATGTTGATAATTTTGTAGTACATTTTTCAACTCACAAATCCTACCCTGTGCCTAAGGAAAGACTGATCCAACTTACACATTCTATACTCCAAAATTAGTGTTGACATCCAAAAAAAGCTGTGCTGAATGTGTTCCCAATTCTTGCCCAGAGACAGTGAATTTTAACTGCTTCACAGTACTTCAAACCAAGAATTATGGTCAGAAGCATCTAAATAAGCAACAGCAGCAGTTTTCCAGCTTCATAAAGATCATGTTGGTAATTTGCAGTAAAATTTCTACTAGTTATCGAGAAGTACAACAATTCTTTTCATTTATTTTTAGTCATCAGTTTACCAGTTCTAGGACTAAAGTTTAACTCTTTTGCTTTTCTCATAGGTTTTTTGGATTGCTGTATACTATTCTTCATCTCCATCCTTCACATCAAATAAAGGAGAAGCACCTTCCTCGAAGAGACCTGTGAATCCCAAATTTTTACATCTGAAGTTCTGCAACTCAGATTGTGTGCAGCTGAATCTCAGGTCTCCAATACAGAAATATATATTTTTCTTTCTCTTATTTAACAGTGACTTGGGGTATTTTTTAAGAGATAAAATGGTATGTGCTTGAAGTAATAAGAATTCTCTATTGGCCTTCAATGGTTTTTGGACTGTTACTGTACTTCGTCAAACATTGGATCTCTATTATATAAAGGTAATGGGCTGATACTTAGGGCTCAGGAGTAAAAGGAATAGGAACATGATCATTAATGAAGAGCAAAGCCAAAAAAAAAAAACACTATACCAGCATTTGTGGAAGCTGACTTTGACAGAAATTGCTTATGGGTTCTCAATCTCTCAGTGAGATTGCATAAAATTCTGGTTACATCAATGTATTAGGATATAGCAGAAATTAAAATGAAAGCAGAACAAGGAAAAGGTAAAGTGAAAGATTTTGCTATTAGGCCATTGCTTTGATCATGAGGTTTCAAATATATCTATCATCCTACATCTGTGAAGCTGTATTAAAAGGTTAATGAAGTTTTGTACCTTTTTGGACTTATTATACCTAAATTGCTGTATCAGCAAATACAGGGAATTTAACACTCTGCGATTTATCAAGAAACTGGTATTGTAAAAGACTAGAAAGTCATAGAATTTGCTTTCAAATATATCTTAATACACTTCGTAGAGGAGTAACATGTTAATATTTTTGCAAAGGGCCATGCAATACTCCTTATATACCTGGGGGGAAGAGTCTTTTGAAAAAGAAACTTTCATGTTTTGGTAACTCTAGTGCAGTGATTTATATACAACCTGTAGACTTTAGCAGCAAATGCTCATAATTTTAATGGTTTCAGTAAAAGGACTGGTTTACATCAGTCTTGTAGTGCGAGGCTCATATAATAAGACTATGCATGTAATAGTGATACTGTCATGTGTTAAATGAGCATAGCTTGAAGTATTATTTTTTTAAAAATTGAAAGGTTGTGGCAGTAATAAAAAGGTTGAATGGTAATGTCTCTAATTGAACAGTAAGGCCTCTTTCCTATTAAGTCACTCTTTCATCTGTCTTTTTAATTATTGCATTATCATTTTGCACTGCAGTTCACAATGAAACGACCATTTGTGTTTAAGTGAAAGCTAATTATTAGGACTGAATTATTGTGCAGTTTATTGATCCCTATGGTGGATTAAGGGCTTTAAGTTCGTCTAGACAGAATAGTTAGCAAAATGACAAAAGGAAACATATAAGACCCTTGGGAAGAATCCCCACGCTCCATAAGCAATTAATGCCTGCCAGGTAATGGAATTTAAGTTTATACTAAATCTAGCAGTGCTTTGACATTTCAGCTGCCTTATAAACACATTAGTCTAATGAATTAAGACTTATGAATTGTGTTGATACACAAGTAGGAATAGTTGCAAATGCAAGATATTTTTAGCCCTCTATTGAAAAATGGAAACATTTCCTTCAGAAATTGAAGAAAAATGGAATGTGCTTTGTGCAATGTTTATCTCTGTTCACCCTGCTCTCTGTTGATGGATGTGCATTAACAATTTCCATTTCCTGAAGAACACTAATCTCTGTTATGGATGTGAAAAGTATGCAGTGAAAAACCAAGGGAAAAAAAGTCATGAAAAAACCAAAAGAACAACATGAGATCCAAACACAGTACTGCTGAGTAAGAAGCTGAACAGGCCATTCATCTCAATCCAATGCTAGTCAAGTTTAAAGGCCATCTGTCATTGTCTCGATTGGAAAGCCCAAGTCTGTGCTAAGTGTACAGCCCTTTGTTATTTATAAGAAGATGTCCTTGAGTGGACTGTGAACAGATCAGACAAAGTGGTTTTACTGACTAGTGTTTTCTTATGTAACTTTTTGTCTGTAAGAGCCCTGTTATCAAACACTTCCCAGGCAATATGCCAGCCAGGAGATCTGTTCAAAGGAAATAAATGGCTTTTTAATCACACATTAGAGTCCTAGGACTTTGCTTCAAATATTTTACTTTATATAAATGTTTCTGGTAAGTTTTTTGGGCATTTTTTACTTTGATTTTTTTTTCTTCCTAAATCCAGAAAGATTTGCATCTGGGAAGACTGGTAAAATATGGTTCTTTAAGTAAAACACAGGATCAAGGCTCAGGACATGGATGCTCTTTTCTTGATTCTCTTTGTGACTTACTCCCAGCATTGGACAGCTCAGGCTGGGATATGTCTCCACTAGAGCCCATGTTTTGAGTCTCCCAACATTTCCGAGATGAATAATTAGCTTGAGAGGCAGCCATGCTACTGTGCTATCTGGAACTTGGTCAATAACTGGTTTGAATCTACCTAGTAGAAAAGTGGCTGAAGGGCTACATACATTTGTTCATATGAGGAATGTGCTGTCTGCTTCTCTTCCCATTACTGCTGTCTTTTTCTTCCGAATGAATAGTACAAAGTTTTGCAGTCCAAAAGAAGTCTTCTGTTGTGCTCATGATTGTATATTGCTTCTAGTGTGTCGTTGACTTCGTGCTGATACCGCTTTTAAGATAAATTAAATCCATGGGGTTATAACTTTTGTTCCCTAAAAGAGAGAAAAAAATAAAATAAAAAAACCCCAAACAAACAAAAAACCCAAATGCAAACAAAAAAAACCTAACCAACCAAAACAAAACAAAATAAACAAGAAAACAAAAAAAAATTATTTGCTTTATGATCCGGTTCTTAATACAGTTTCATTTTAATTTTTAATCTTGTTTTTGTTTTACTTAATATATAGATGAAGTTACTAAAACTCAGGTTGCGGTAAAATATTTGGTCATCTAGGAGGGTTTGATATAAAATAATCTTCATAGATTACTTATTTCTTAAGGGGAAAAATAATAAAAGCTATCTAAATAAGGGATTACTATTCTGTTCCCTTGAGGCAAAAAGGGAGAAATATTTATTTTGTTGTATTCTGGGTGTTTGCTTGAAAACGTTAAAAATAACCAAATAAATATTACATAATTTAAATTAAGAAAATGTCCATTAAATAATGACTTTCTGTGCTGCATCACCAGTGAGAATTGATATGAAGAGAATGCTTTTAGGGAAGGGCCTACCCTTAACTATCTTTTATTCTGAAATACAATGATGTAAAGATTATGTCTACACTGGTAGTGGTTAACTGCTGGCTTCAAGTCTAGTTTGAATTAGGCAAGCCTGCCGAATAGAAGAACTTCTATAATGTGACTTATAATTAGTCTGAACACATTCTTTTACTTGTAAAATGATATCTAGGTTATTTTTCAATTTGTGGAGGAACTGAGGCATAACATAAAATTAACCTCTTAAGTCAGCAGTGGCTATTTCTTGTACAACTTACATTCATTCCATCACTTACTAGCAAAAATTTAACTTTTGTTTGGTGCCAGAAAAGAGAGATTTGGAGACAAGTTTAGGAAACTACTGGGACGACTTCTGCTCCGTAGGATCTTGAGCAAGTTAGTTCTTCTGTGTGCATCTCTTCTACCCTCGAGGTATGTCAGTTTTATTCCCCTTTTTGTTTACCATCAAAGCAAATGAAAAAAGTAGAGAAATTCTAAATGTTGTGTAACTCATAAATGCATATAAAATATTTTTAGAATTAGATTTGTACTTGTTTAAACATTAAGAAAACATCTCAAACATGATCACTGCTCCCCACACTATGATTTCTACTAATTTAACAATCAAGGAGGTCAGCTGAGTCCTTGAATCTAGTGAGCTGCCTATTCCAGCCTTCTTCCCTCAGTGCAAAAAGAATATGTACTATTTAAATGAGTGTGCTGAATATGCCCTGTTTGCTAACTGTCCAACCATGCAATGCCTTTCATTATTGAATCTGGTTCTTGGGATGAATATGATAAAAGACATGCTGGCTGGTGGGCTTAGATTAGCAATGAACCTAGTAATTGTCCGGAAATATATATTTAATTCATAAAAAGTCTTAAATCATGACATAATGATGGGGAGGTTTTTAAAAGAAAATGAAATACTAGTAATCACAAAATAATTGAGAATGTTGGAACTATTCTTTTTCCTGACAGTATAAAACTTTTTACCACTTCTTTGCCAACATGTGTAATTTTCATTATATTCACACACGTAAAATAAAATTAATTTACATAACAATTTTTCTAGAAAGAAGCCTTAGATACAGAGGTAGATAAAAAGAATGAAAATAATGCATTGAGATCTGCCTTTTTAAAGAAAATTAAATTTTTTACAGAAGTAATATAACATATATGTTATAATATATACACATAGCATACTATTATCAGGGATAATAGGATGAAATTAAAGCTTGGGAGATTATGCTGACTATCTCTTAAAAAAACCCCAATAAACAAAGAACATCACTGTTTATTATAACTCAAAATAGGTTCTGTAATGTTCTTCCACTATTGTTGAAGCCATGACACTTGTGATATTTCTAGATGCACAAAGAAACGACACACATGGAGTAGGAAATAGTATAATGTGTTAATCTTACCTTGTCTATTAGTCGTTCATTCTTTCTGTATTCTACTTCACTTATAAAGAAATCTTTAACCATTTGGCCTTAAATCTAATTTTTTTTCAGGATTTTGTATTGGTACCATTATTGTTTCTGTGAGAAGTGGAAGTTGTTGAGTTCTGATTTGATATCCTGATGATGATGTCCCTTCCAAGCCAGGACAATTGTTTACTCCAATAAACAAACCATCATCAGTTTCTTTCCTATGTCTGGTTTTTAAACTGTCTGATTATAAGGTTTTTTTTTGGCTGCACTGGATAATGGGATGTCAGCATAGGAGTATGGTGAGTCCAGACCCTTTAGGCTTGTTTATTCTTCTTAATAAGATGCTCATTTTTGTACAAATATGAAAGCTTTATATTTTCTTATGTTGTGGTTTTCATAATAAAGATTGAGAAACATTTTGATGTTTTGCCCTTCAAATCTATGAACTTTTTGTGTCATTGTTTTAAATAAATCTGTCCTTCTCAAACAGCCCACTGACTTTAAATGTTTCAAGACCTCTAGGTAAAGCATTTATCTACAGTGCAAGAGTACTTGTACCATATGTATTGGAGCTATTTCACAAGAGAAAATAATTAAATATGGGGAATAATTGTTTTCAGCCTTGAACCAGTTTCAAATGTCTTCCCTGCTGCTCACTGAGTCTTAGAACAGGGGTTTATCCTGGAGTGTCTTCTGAGTTGTAATTGTCATTACAGCATCACAACAGCCTCCTCTTTTCATCACAGTTACTCAAAGTACTCTACCAGTCTTTCTTCATCATATCAGATGTTATAATCTTATGCTTACATTCCATTGTTTGGTATTCCAGGCAACACAAGAGATGATCTATTTACGACATATATCAGATTCTTCCAGTCTCAATGACTCTGATGCACTTTACAATTCATATAAAACCAGATTTCTCTGAATCTCACAGATTATTCTCATTGTATGTTATGAAATGGTAGGCGTTTTTTTGTTTGGTTGTTTTTTTGGTTTTGTTTTTGTTTTTTTAATGTTATGAACATGATTTTAAGCATTCAGAGCTCATGTGAACCAAATCCTCTGGTCTTCTGCATTGATGATTCATGGTCACAGATATAACGCGTGGCAACTCCAAGAGCCTTATGATCAAATCAATACTGACTTTAAAAGGTTTGTATTCTGCTGCAAATCACTATGTATTCCTTAAATTCCAATGTTTCCATCATAAATGATTTTCAAAAATAATGTTCAGGTGTGGACTTACATATTCTTTAGGGGAAAAAATAGTGTACTACTTCCTTGGAAACAGAGTTTTGCTATTTAAAATATTAAAGAACAAGCTTGTAAGTGTACTTCAACTTCCATTATAATTTTAGGAAGCAAATTAAAAATATTGTGGAAATATGAGTTTATTCTGCTAACTTCAGGCATCATGAAACTTTGCAGAAAATAAGACTGCCAGAGTTAAGATTGTGAGCTAATCTCTTAGAACTGTTAAAATCATAGAGATCTCAGATGAGTGTGGAAATTAGGTGCCTACTCCACTGTAACCTCTGTCTGCATTATTAACTAGTGTAAGATTGTATCAGAAATAGACTGTTCTCTCCAAGAGCTGATATGTATTAATTTATCACAGAAGGGCAGAAACCTCAGATTATATTTTGATAAACATTCCAAAGTTTGAATGGAATATTGAACTCTCTATGCACTTCTTTCTGCAGATTTCCTTTTTTCCTCATTGGGAAAAAAAGGAAAAGTGTTGGAAAATATTCTTTCCAACACTTGTC
>JAWWMP010000093.1:1727119-1737313 GCA_035047865.1 Dendrocincla tyrannina
ATATAACAAATATTAAATTTACATTTTTTTCGCCTTTCTCAAATACTTACAAATAACACTGATGGTACATTTATATTCATTAGTTAAACCACTAGTCTAAGATACAGAGAGTAACATTTCATCTGGTTTTGCCAGTGTTAATTGGAAGTCGCACCTTTTTTCTTTTTTTTTTTTTTTAAATCATTGACATGGAGTGATTTCTTGAGAAATACAAAATAAAAATTGGCTACTACAAATGCAAATAAAAATTGGATATTTTTTAGAAATATAGGAATTCGTCTGTGCAATTAGAATGAAGGTCTTGACCAGTGAAGAATTATCTGAGGTGATATAATTTGAGGAAAATAATGATCTTTCTTTCCTCTCTTACAGTTGCACAAAAAAATTTTGCTGGTGCTCTTAAAATACTATGCACAACTTATTCTGGACTATTTATGCAGAGTACTTTAACTTTGTGATTAAAACCATGGAAAACATTTCATACAAAACCAAACTTTCACTATCATGTTTCCCGAGCTTTTGAAATAGATTCCAGTCAAACATAAATCCACAAAACTTTAAAAACAAATAATAGAAAATTTTATTTTAATGGTTATAGGTCTATTGATCTTTTTCATTTTTTTATTTATAAATGGCAGTTTAGTAAAGATATGGAACAAATTTTCATAGTGATTGTAATCATTTTCCAGCTTGTTTCACTTTTCTATACCATCATCAGCTGTCCTTCTTAAACTAACAAATTCCTGGCATTATCAAAACCATGCAGGTTGGGGTTTACTAGTTTGTATCAACAGACAGGAGGAAAAGTAGTGAGAACATTTACTCTAACATTTAGGGGTTTTTTTGAAACAGGAAAAAACTACTCTCTTTAAAGCAGAAAATGTTTTGAATAATTAGCTGACCCTTTTATTTCTGACTTTTTAAAAATATACAAATCTATTCATTCAAGTGTACCCTAAGATTTAAAGGCATTAGCTAATTAATTTTATCATTAGCAATTACTCTTCAGAGACAGAGAGAGTATTAGAAGTCTTGAGCAGCTCATATGTAGTGTCTGTTTTCAAGAAAATGGAATTTATTTTCCTTTCCATTCAGTTACTTTAACTTAATTTCAAAGTGGGGAAACAGACTAAAAGGGTGTGGATAAATGGGGGACAGAAGAGCTCTACAAAAACCCCACAGACACAAACTGCGACATACCTATATGCCTGTGTATATTTTCAGGTGGATATTATAAGTCCAGTTTTTACATTCTGTTTTATATTTTAATAAAGCTGTTTGTCTCCATAGATTAGTTCTGTTGTGTTTGGATATAAGTATACCCCAAACCCTTTAGTGTTAATACAGGATGATGTTATTCTTCCTCTAATTTGGTTTTGATCTAAAGTAGTGGTCATGAGGTCTTGCACAGAGTTCTTAGTACTACTAATTGTTTTGATTGTTTAGAACACTTTTTTTTTTTTTCAGATCAGAGGAAATATTTATAAAGAGGATCTTGAAATAAGACTTAAAAGGAGTACATTACAAAGTAAGACGAAACTTTGAAAACTACTAGATTAGGTATCTGTAGAGCCACAAACTGCAAAATTGTTAGTTGTTGATAGATATAAAAATCATGTTGTTCATACCCTCTTATAAGATTGTCTATAACTTGCACATATGACAAAATCATCAGTTCTGAGTTTGGGACTATGTGTTCAAAATGATAAGACAAATCTAGTGCAATGAAGGATGGGAAGGGGACGGCATTAGATAGTGCATATATGTTTGTTTAAAAGCATAACCTGGTAGGTTTGTGCAATTAAAAGTTAGTGGACTGGTTTAATCTCTAGAAATCAGCAGTTTCATTACTGTTTACAGGTGGCTATGAGACTTTTCTTTTTCTTTTATTTTTTGCCATTTAATAGGCAAAAAAAATTAATGGGCATCCTGAACTCTCCGGGCTTGGAATTGAAAAATAAACCTTTGCACCCATCATACTAGACTGAAATAATTTACATCATAGTTCACTTTTGTCTTTTTCCATCTCTCTCTTCTCTTTTTCATCCTTCATTTATACATGGAAGGACCGTATGTACTTTACTGTTCTGTTTGAATTTTTTCATTCTCACTTTCACTTTTACCACAGAGGTTCTAATTTTGAGCAATAAAAAAAAATATTTATTTCTATCTTTTTCTTCAGTTTTTATATTTTCGTAGGACAATTGCAAATAAATATTGCGGTCAAAATATTCTAAAACTGTTCTTAAATAATATTGTGGTGTTTATACTGGCACCACTTCACCTGTATGTATTGCCTACAATCCCCATACTTTTTGCTATAATTTAAGATGATAATAGATATATGCAGATGACTGTAAGATACAGACTTGTTCTTGAAATTAATGGTCAAATAATGAATTTCATATTCAATCTGTGATTTCAGGTAAAGTACCATTCCTAAATCAGTACTAAAAGAAAAAATCCTAGAGTGATTATTTCCAAAATTGATTTCATTCTGGAGAGTAGCAATATTCATTGTCACTTGAGTCCCTTGGGCACTTAAAGCACCTTCATCTTCCTGTGAGGTTGCCACTAAACAAATATTAGTCCTCTAATTAACCTTATCTCTGTGTTTCTCTGTGTTTATAAAATTGTCCTGATATGTGTACAATGATGAGTTGGATTAAAAGCCAACACAAGATATAATTAGAAGGACCAAAACATTTTCCTTCCATGTAAATGCAGTAGTAGGCTGTTGTGTAGTGAGACTGTAAGGCTGGTCTGTTCTGATAGCAGATCTAGAATCTCTTTTACTGCTTTTGCCCATTTTTATGCAAAGCGGTAACTTTCAGGAACTGGCATAGCATAAAAATATTCTGCTCCATCCTCAAAAAGATCTGCAAAAAGTTGTTCAGTTCTGTTTCAAATTCTGGTCCTGATGTCTTTAATTCAGTTTTCTTTCTTCAGTAGAGATGAGAAGATAGTGTCCAACAAACAAAAAATGCACTTGGGCTCCCCTGACAAAAATTTTCTGGAATATTTTTCCTCTGGTATATGGTGTTTATTTTCAAAATTTCTATAATCCTAATCAAGATAGATTTCATGATAGTAAAAATGTTGACCCTAGAATCATTATTAGACCTATTATGCATGATTTTTTAATTCTTTATTATCCCTGGGTCTCATGAAGTCAATGTTCTTTCATTTATCTTTGGCATTTTCTGATAATTCTGTGAGTTTTACAGCAGCTTTATCCAGATATTTTCTAGTAATCTGTAATAAGGATCATTGCTGACTGCAACTGTTCCCTTATAAAAAGGAAATTCATTGCAACTAAAGAAAACATCTTCTAACTTCTCACTAAACTTTCTGTTCAGTTGCAGAAACTTTCATTCGCTTACACAAAAGAAAACAAGGGCTAAAATAGAGAGCAAGCTCTCTGATTAACTTAATATCTGAATATATAGATAAAAACTAATTTCAATATTTATAGCATACCATGAGATTAAAGACCTTTCTTCAGTGACTGCCACTATTTCACTTCTCCATGCGTTCACTACTCACAAAATTGACCACTTTAATCTTTTAGTGCCAGGCATGCTATATAGTTGGCTAAATCTTCTGCAGATACTTGTCATGGTGAGTGCTGCCATCACAGCTGTTATTAACAAGTCTCATTTTATAGTTCACTTTTCTTCTATCTTGCAATCTGTATGTTGGCTGACTTTTTGACAGTATATTGATTTGGAAATAATATAGTACCATTTGGGAATGAATTGACCTTCAAGTATGTATTGTCTTTCTTACCTTCATATATGTATAGCATCTGCACCTTCCTTTGTTGTTTTTTTTTTAATGTTTTATTTTTCAGTTGTACATTACTTGTCAGTTTAGCATTTTCTTGCTAAGAAGCAAGCTGATGGATCTCCATCTTCTTAGCCTTCTCTTTTTTCAGCCAATTTTTCTGCAAGCTATTATGAGTTTTCTCATCAGTGTATGTCTGATCTTAAACTGGAGTCTGTTGTAAAGATAATTTTCCTTCATGATTTTTAGTTTTTCTTAAGACTTCAAGAGGTTTTTTTTTTCAGTCTGGGTATGTATCAACATTTCTGGTCCTGAATTTTCAAGTACACCTATGCACAAGCTCTTTGTATGTTTATTTTAATGTGGTTAACTACAATCTGGGTACCAAATCATGGGTCTGGGTTTTTGAGTAGCTCACCATGCACATGAATTTCTGACCTGACATGTATGAACAACTATGATAACTGCATGTGCAAATGAAGCATTCAACTGTACATTTTTGTATTCATGATTGTGAAACTTATTTTGTATGTACCAAGCATTTAAGATTTTATTACAGTAACAGGTAATAATTGACTCGTGGTAAGTTCTTTTTGCAAAATATTTCAGAAGTCCTTGCAGATGTAATATTATAGCGTTCCTTTGTGTTTTTCCTTTTGTAGATGAAATGAAATCTACCTTGTCTGAAGTTAGATGCTAAGATACTGCAGTTTATCAGCTTTGGTGAACTTTATGATAATGACTAGATTTTCTATTTATGCCAGAAAAAAAACCCAGTTTGAAATAGCAGGTCCACAAGGAACCAGTGATGTAAACTCAAGCAGACATTCTTTCTTTTCTTCTTTTGCGTGCACACATGCACTCACCAAGAATAGACTACCCAGTACCCAAGGATAATTGGTCTGTTTCTAGAAAAGGTTATTTCTTTAAATTGGTGATTCAACCTGTTATGAAGCTCATGTTTCAGCTCATACTTTAAATTAAACCCTGGGGTTCAGCTGACCTCGACATCCTGATGATATGAGAAATTTATACTGTATCTTTCTGTTGTGGTTTAGGAATTATATTCTCCGATTTATTACTCCTTCTTAAATCATACACCATTTCCCCTCCCCCACCTCCAGCTGGAAGCACAAAAGACAAAGCTCACTGGCTGAGAGAAGAACAATTTACTGGAAACAGCAATGTGGTAAGAAAAAGAACAGTATCAGCAATATTAATAACACAACGTTTAAGAAAAGCAAAGAATTTGCACAGAAAGTCTGCAACAATAAAACAATATTGGATGGCTCCCCTTGAGAGGAAGCTTTATGCATTGTGACAGATGAAGTTCAACATATTTGATGGTATTTGCTGGAAAGCTGTGTATCTCTTCAAATATCAAAATAAGTATCCAAACTCTCTGTGATACAGCCAGATCCTTTTTAGTCAAAATATGGACAAAACCAAATAAACAATGTTTCTGAAAGAGTTTAGGACTTAAGGAAATGTGGTATCAGAAAGACAGATCACATATCCTGTAGATCAGCGGTATAAACTTGGAGAGGTATGTGTGAATCAAATCCACCCTGTGTTTGTCCTCAGGTAGGCAGTAGCATAGAGCAAAATATGAGTGAAAAGGTTATCATTTTTGTCAGTATTAGTATTCTTTACCGCATGAGGTGAACAGGGGTTGTTTCAGCTGACACCTTTGCACATTATCCATAATCAAGGCACTGTTCACAGCATTTGGGATTAATGTTTTCAAGATTGAGAAAATGTGGTTCTATTTACTGAATGCCAGCCTATTTATACACTAAATATTTATTCAACATGACCAGAGATTCAATATACCAGAGGAGAAAGTATCCCTTTATTCCACCATCCCTATGTCAGTTACCCCATTCAGGTAGGATAGAGTCATGTTTTGTCTTTATTTTCTACCTGGCTTCAGCAGGCTTCACAGAAGGGATAGAAAGAGCCTCCCAAATACTTGACCATTGTTTGTGGCTTTCTCAAACAGGTGCTGCCCTTCAAGTCCAAGAACATTGAAAAAATCCCTTTCAGAGTTGGGAAGTGCTCTAATCACAAAAGCACTTAACCAGCAATTTTGCATCCACCTCACCCCAAACACTAAACAAACTCGACATGTCTGTCATGAGAAATGTTTTGGCTTTCTTCTTAGAATAAGGTGTCTTCAGTTCCTTGTCTATCTCTGACTTTTCTTGAGTGTATACAATGGACAATTCCACATCTCTTCTCACTCTGTCATGTCTGAACATCTCCGCTTATACAGAACTCTTCAATAATTTCTGTAATTTTTTTTGCTATTGTAAGTTGAGCATTCTTAATTGTAACTGAGTAATTTTGTTGGTTTAGAATTCTAAAATATTAGCATGGATGGTATGAGCACAGCAAGGGAATGAATCTTACACGGGTTCTAGACACATATAACTACCATCCATGAATTGTCAGTCCACATTGTCCAGGATTTCAGCCCACATATTTGTAGAGCATAAATGCTAATCTGTTTCTGAGTGGAAGGAAACTATTAAACAGTAAGTGCCTATGATTTAACAGTGTAAAAAAATAAATAGTTAATTTGCAACCATCTTACAAAATTGTGTGTCACAGAGAAGAAAATGTACAAAGAGAGTACATGCTTATGTACACATATTTATATAGCATTAGAAAAACTGAAAATATATGTTTGAACGTTGAACTTTTAATTTTTCTTTGGTAGACATCATACAGTAGATTAAAGCAATAACTTTTATTGGTCCAACAAAGAGCAGTCAGGCTTTGAGACCAGAAAGGTTATGTCTTCAGTTTCTACTGTATTGATCTTGCACTTACAGACCAGATCAACTACAAATATTTTCTCTGTGCTTTGAATGATACCTTTCTTCCTTTGATATTTAATATTTCTTTTTCTGATCAACAATATAAAGAAACTTTGTGTAGAGAAGTACAATGAAAAAGAAAGGAAGAATCCTTTTATAGTACTTAATTGGCTGATTGCCACAGGAAAATCAGAATTATTTTTTAATAGTGAAAAATGCAATTAAATGAAGAAACCACTCCCTTTTGTTGCTTTAGTATACTCCAAAATTCATTTTGAATTGCTTTGGAAATCTAGAGATTGCACTTTAGAATTTGAGAACACCAAATGTTTCCATCAAAAGCATATTACTATAAAGCATTAAAAATATTATAACTTTGTTCTCTTCCCACTGCTCACCTCTTTCCACACCCTAACCCCCTTATATTATATAATCCCCTTATATTATATAAGCCCTCCCCCCTTATATTGACTAAAATGTTTTTTAACCTTTTTCGGTCCAAAGAACTACAAGGTAAGTATTGTCCCTAAGGCTTCATGTCATCTGTCTTAACAAATTTACAGTTGTAAGAATTTTGCATTTCTCGTTAAATCTCCCACCTCAGTGATTACACAAACCACTATATTTTTAAAAACAGTTCACTTACTGTTCAATCAGAGAAAGAAAAGCAATGAGTTTTCAGAAAAAAAGTTATTCGTTTGTTTCAAAGGACAGGTCACCTTAAAATAAAAGCTGATAGATACTGAAAGAAGTCCAAGGCCTCTTTTATTTGACACCTAACTGGTGATGGAAGATCTACCACTGCTTTAAAAGCATTAAATACTATTTTACATCTTTGGGGGAGGATTGCATGGGAAATAAAACATATTTCTGATTATTATTCCATCTAAAAATTGCTTCATTCACCTTACCTTTGTGCTCTGTTTCAACTGGGAACAGCTACACTTTCATTTACTTGGCAACTGAACTATACAGGAATTCTGACTCCATTAAATTTTAAGCAATGACACAGCTCTAATACTTTTCATGTTGCTTACAATATTATTGCTTAGTAAAGCTATCTGTAGAAAATTTACTATTAAATACTAACCAAAATATTTTAAAATATTATAATCCACAAGTTACTGGAGATATATATTTGTATTTAGCCATTTCCTCACAAACATTTTTAAGACTGTGACCACATACAGGTTAAAATCTTTAAATAAAGCAGAATGGCTACGTGTATATTTTGCTTTAAAGTATAGAATAAGTATACTCAACAGTGGAAATTAATGTGCTTAGGACAAGGATCTCCTGATGAAAATATGAAATTAATGCTGGAAAAAACAAACTCAGCAATTCCCTGGTTCTGAAAATAAGAAATTGTGCACTTAGGATAATAAATAAAATTTTGACAATGCTTTATTTTAATGGCACATGAATTAAAACTGCATTACAATGAAATTGCTGCAGAACATCCACATTAATATCAAATGAATTCATTATGACCGGCACAGTTACAATGAATACTAAATGAATTAATAATAATGAACCACTTAAAGTGTTACCTAATTGTTTTATTTCATTTTTATGTATATTTTTGTCCAAATTTAACTGTTAGGTTAATAGAGAATGACATCCAGTAATTCATTTCAACACCTAGTGTTTGTAAGTGATTACTTCCACACCAGATTCAGTCAAGCCTGCTGCATATCTAATATTGATCAGATGTCTCAAAAAGACCCACCTATTGCCCCAGATATTTTGAATCATGTTGATGCAAAATGATCAGCCATGATATATTAAAGATTTAACAACTCTTAATGGTTTATGATAATCATGTTGCTTCAACTTACAATTCATCTTTCTTTCAAGAATCCCAAGTGCTTTATACACATGGTTATTAAAGATAACCTACAAAGAAACTGGAATGGAAGCCCAGTAGTTTGCCTGTAATAACAAAGTAGTTTCTCTACATTACCCTGTAGAAACTGCAAATCCTCACAAAATTTGTTGTTTTTCTTACTCTGTCCACTATCACTATCTGTAGTTCATTGTTTTGCACAAATCATGACATTTTAACATCTTTATTATCATAAATTATTAGTATATACCATATGATCTTATGAAACATGTTTGTAGCATTTTGACTCATTAGAAATTATACCTACAAAAACAATATACACTATTTCTCCATTTTTCTATTAGAAAAACCTATAATGCTTTATATTCCTTTAGCACTATGGTCCATAGCACAACTCCCAGTAAAGCTCATGGTAGGGAATCTGAACAAGTTCCTCCATGACTAGGAACAATAACTGCTTCTGAAGCTCTCATAATGCTAAGGAGAAAATACAGTGCTTTGTGAAAGGCTTATTTTTGAACATGCTAATTCACTTATACTTTCAGATAAAACACCCAGAGGAAAATTTATTTCATACAAAATGGGGGAGAAGGAAAGTGAATTATAATTAAGCTGTTTGGTAACACATATAAAGAATGATAACATCGGAAAGAAAAGTGTGAAAACATCCTAATTTCACGTTTAGCATCTGGACACAAACTACTTTCTAGAAATTCTGGGTAAGAGTAAAACCCAAAGGACTTTAAAACAAGCAAACATGGCAATATGTTTTTGAAACAAATATTTCTCCTTCATCTGCTCACTAGTTTTTAAGAAGAAAAGATCTTTTGCATTCACAAAATACTATTGCAGTTTACTAGGGACTCTTGGTTTGGGGTGGTTTTTGGGGGGGTGTTCTGCACTCAAACATCCTTTAGCTTTCAGAGAGAATTAGGGCTTTTAGAAAATATTATTTTGCAATTAAATTTTTAAAACTCCTCCATTTGAGTATTGAATAAAATCTCTATTTCCAAACAGTAAAAGAAGTTTCATTTACTGCAATCTGTCTTTCATTTCCGTTGGAGGTGTGAAGAAATAATAAGATTAGGTGGGGTGTTCATTTTTCTGGTGTTCCTTACAATAAATCTGCTTTTGAAACTTAGCTTTTTAACAACTACTCTTTGCGTAATTTTTGTGATGACACAACAAAATATGAGGAGTGTTGAGGTAACCATTGGAAGTGCCAATAAAGCCTACTGCGATCCAGTAATGCAGACCAAGGGAGGAGAGTGTAGACAAGGAGAGACCTCAAGGTCAAAGAGGGACTTCAAAGCAAGGAACATGTGACAGACTTATTTTACTGTCCTGTCCAGCCAGGCCCTAAACACAATTTTCATCCTAGAGTAGCATTGAATGTTTGTATTTCATAAAATCACAGACCCATAGAATGGTTGGGGTTGGAAAGGACCTTAAGGAACATTAGTTTCAACCTCACTTCCATGGAGAGCAGATAGGCTTCCTTCTTTACAGTTACAGTTCCACAGAACCCAGACAATCTAGTACAGATTTTTTTGTGGGGAAAAAATCTCTTTAGATTTATATTTTTCCTGAAGGGTCTTTTGATACTACAATGGTTTTGTAGTGTAAAACCTGTAATTAGCTATTTGGGTTTTGCCTAAACTTGAGAATACTTGACTTTAATTACCTATTAAATATAACACTGCATCTTTATTCATATCATCATCAGTATTAGCTCACATA
>JAWWMP010000093.1:1820019-1832647 GCA_035047865.1 Dendrocincla tyrannina
TGAGAAAAGGACAATTTACTGGAAACAGCAATGAGATAAGAAACTGAACAGTAACAGCAACAATACTAATAAAACTGTGTACAAGAAATGAGTTCTGTATGGGCCATTCACTTAAAGAGTTGAAATCGATGATCCTTGTGGGTCCCTTCCAACTCAGAACATTCTGATTCTGTGATTCTCACTCCTAACAATACCCAACCACTCCCTCCACAACACTACCTGACCTGTAAGGATCTTATTCCCCCATCCCCAGAAAATGACATAAGATGATATAGAATAAAATCTGTGTCCAAGCCATGCCCCTTCTTGGCTACTCCAAAAATTAACCCAGTCCTGGCTAGAACCAGGACATTCTCCATCCTTTATTCTATGCCTTCTACATCATGCACAGATCCTACACTCTCCAACTATATCAAGATATATATACATACATACACACATACAAAGACAGGTATAACTGCCATAGTCAGTGGTCATTCCTCCAAGATGCTTGTTAAGTTCACATGGGTTCTATCTGTCCTTGGTCTCTTCAGGGCAGAAAGGCTGTTTTGCTTTTGGCTGGTTGTAAGCTGCTCGTACGTGGTGTATCTGGAGCAGTCCATCCTCATTGTCCATATTATGTCATACACTGACAGTCATTCAGCAACCAATATTATATATGCAATTCAACACTACAGATTGTTCTTACCCAAAAATCAAATCCCCTTGAGGTGTACACCATATTTCCCTGTCCCTCTGCATTAACCACCAAGTGCAACCAGGTCCTTGAGCAAAAGCAATCCTATGGATGGGTTTGCCTTTGCCTGAGGCAGGATTAATTCAAACTGTCTTCCTCAACACAATCCTCAAATGTATCCTGGTCTCCTTCTGTGGTACATGTAGGTTTTGATTGGGCAGGGCCAGCTTGATTGGTAGAGCCTCTAGTGTTACCTAACTAGGTGGCCTTTGCTAAATGAAGATCCCAATGTTTGAACATTCCCCTCCTCATTCCTTTCAATGTCACCTTTATACCATTCAATTTTTCCAGATGCTGGTGCATGTTAAGGAACATGATATACCCACTCATTCCCATGCTCTGGCCCAGGTGTCTATGAGGTTATTTTTGAAATGAGTCCCATTGTCCAATTCAGTTCTTTCTGAGGTGCCATGTCATCACTGAATTTGCTCTTCAAGGTCCAGGATGATGTTTCGGGCAGTAGTGTGAGGCACAGTGTACATCTCCAGCCATTCAGTGGTTGTTTTACTATTGTCAGCATATAGAACTTGCCTTGGTGGGTTTGCAAGAGTGTAATGTAATCAATCTGCCAGGCCTCCCATATTTATATTTCCACCATTTCCATACCACAGAGGCTTTACCCACTTGGCCTGCTTGATTGCAGTGCATGTTTCACAAATATGGATAACCTGGGAAATAGTGCCCATGGCTAAGTCCACCCATTGATCATGAGCCCAACTCTATGTCTCTTCCCTGATGACTTCAGGTATCATAAGTTCACTGAGGCATAAATAATGTTGCTCTTATGTTGCCAGTCCAGGTCCACCTGAGACATTAATTTTGGCTGCCCAATTGTATTCAGGTGGAATTCAATGTTCGTATTTTTGGTCTCTGTTCAGCCCGGCCACCTGTGAGAAATTGGGCTTTCTCCTGCAAAGTTATGTGAAAACAGGCCAATAAAGATGGTCTCTAGCCTTGAGAGAGAGATTTCTGTGTAAACTAAAATGAATTGATCTCTCATGATTGGCTGATGGCCCTCTAAGGGCACTTGAAGGAGAAAGAGAGGAGGCATGATTCTGCAGCCCAGATGGGTTTACCTATGGGCTGCTAATTGAACTTTTTGCATCGTGCAGCCACCCCACACAGAGCATTTGCTACCATCATGAGTCACTGTAGAGGTAGAGTGTTGGCCACTTCTCTTGTTCAGCAATATCTAAAGCCAGATGGACAGCTTTCAGCTCTGCAATGTGACTTGATCTACCTTGTCCCTCAAAGCTTCTGTGGCTCACCACAGAGGACTACATATGGCAGCTTTCCATTTTGAGGTATCGCTATAATATGGCTCTCCTGACTGGGAGCTGAAGTCTTTCCATATATCCCACAGCACACCCGGGGATAGGAATTGGGTGACCATCTCTGGCCCTGCCTCTTCCTTCCGTTGTGAGGGTCCTGCTTCCCCTTCATCCCCGACTATGTGAACTGATTTGGTCCTGGATTTCTTCTCTGTAGCAGTGACTGCTACTGTTACAGGCTGTTCTGTGGTTCATCTGCAGTTTGAGTAGCTACACTGTCTGTTGGTCCGCTTTCCTCCTCTGCCTCCTGAGGGTGCTGTCTGGTAATAAGCAGTGTCTGATAAATACCAGTCAGGGCCCAGCACATTGTATAACTTCTCATGCCTCTGGAAGTTCCACAGCAGTTTTCTTTCAAGTATTCTGTCACTTTATCAGAGTTCTGTAGCAGTTCAGGTATGAACTTCCAAACCGTTGGAGCAGAATAATTCTTCAAAAATTGGCCCATTTTTTCACATCCTAAATGACCCTCTTTGCCCTTGATGTCATCATGTCACAAGATGATGTTGCATAGTACAGGAACAAAGCAATCCTGATCCCTCTCCCTGCTCTGAAAAAGAATACCATGGTGGACACATAGCGCATATACGGGCATATACACGGAGTTGGGTACCACACTCATATAAACAGACCAATCAACCTTATGACTAGTGGCTCCTAATACAACAAATGCTTGCATCATATTTGTTTTCAAACTGCTCTGGTCAGATTTGTTATTATCTCAACCCTTTGTACCTCACATTGGACACAAAATGGTAGTTTAGGAATGATATTCTTCAATTTAGTGTTCCCACTGAAATTAAATCAAACCTTGCTGCCACTCACTCACTCTCCCCTCCTTCCTCCCTCCCCCCCCCACTCCCCCACTTTGAGGTAGGATGAGGATGAGAATTGAAGGCACAAAAAATAAAGATCATGGGTTTAGAAAAGAACAATTTACTAGAAAAAGCAATTATATAAGAAAAGGAACAGTAACAGCAATACTAATAAAAGTGTACAAGAAATTCATATGCAAGTTCTTTACCCCAACAATACAGGATTGTTACCTGCCTCATGCTATGCAACCCAGAAAAGACCCCTTTACACATCCCTCGAAAATGACGTGAGGCAGTATAGAATAACATTCAGGTCTCAGACATGCCCCCTCCTGGCTATTGAGATAATTAATCCAGTCCTGTCTGGAACTAGAATAGTGTAAGGCATGATCTTTTATCTGAGTCTTGTATTCAACATTGCACTGTGTCATATTGGTATTGCCATCATCACTGTCCATGGGCAGCTGATATTGGTATTGTTGATGTATTTTTAAATCTGTATTTAAATTTTTTAGGAAAGAAGTCCTGATTACATGGCTAGCTTGTTAAGTTTTGCCATCAGTTTTGCACTCTCAAATTCTAAGAATATTTACCTGCACAAAAATTTATGTGGGAGAAAGCCAAGAATAAAAGAAAATGTAGTGTTGAACTTATCATTTGGAAATTAGGACCCTGCTTTGCAGATGTACTTCTGATCCATATGTTTTGCCATTCAAAACCCTCACCTGTATTTGTGGGTAAAACACAATATGAAGTACATGGCAGACATATTACAAGAAAGTTTCTTTCATAATCTCTGATTCAGAAATTTCCTGGTCCATATACATGCGTGAGAAAAAACCCAGCTAATCTAAACTCCATAATAATCCTAAATTTTCAAGGATGAGATATGTGTGTGGAAGTTCTGTTGCTCTGGGCAGATATTTAAGGGATGCTTCTGAGAAGAAAAGAAGGGGGAAATAATAATAATCCTTTGAATTTCAAGAACCTTACATCTCTGATGCAGATCTAAAAAGCTAGCCAATCCAGAACAGCTGAATGGGTGCATAGAGTTAGCTGAGCTTGGGATTTCCCCAGAAGAACTTGTTATATGCTTTTCTCAAGGTAATGCTACCACTGAATTTTAAGAAAATTACAGCTCCCAAATAATTACTGTTTAAATAAATTCCTCATTTTAAGGATCTTTTGAATGTAATTTCTTGAGAAAATAGATGATTATCAAAGACCTTCAAAGATTCTTAATATTGTCTGATTTTTTTCTAAAGAAACTGAATCATATTGATTTCTAGAATGCTTTTTATAACTGCAGCAAATTTTCAGCTTGAATGTAGAGCACATTTTAAATGTGTACAAATTCAGCTACAGTCATGATAAACAGTAAAAACACTGGTCTACACTGTAGCTTGTCTGCAGTACTTCTGTAACCTTTAACAGAAGTGAATGGACAACAACTCAAGAGTGAAATCCAGTTCTGAATGAAATTAAGTTATTCTGCAGCTATAAATGACTGTGCATTAATTTCTGCATGTTACCTAGCAATGTGACATTTTATGAAGACCTTAGAGAACTGTGTAGATATCACATTCATAATGTCAGAGGGAACAGGGTAAAGGGTGTTCTAAAATAGTGTTGCTATGCTCCAAACGTTGGGAATCTTTCCGTCCAAGTAAGAAAGAAGATGAGTTACAAAGGACGTCTGTGAGTATAGAGTACTGTAACAGGAGGACAAAAAAGGTGTACACTGAGTAAGATTAGGACTTGTCAGAAATGTTTCAAGGGAGAGTTAAAGGAATAAAGGATTTCTACATTTGGTTAATATCCAAGTGTCCAGAAAAAATTTTGAGCTATAGGGAGAAATCTTAATCTTCTTTTTTTCATTTCTGACACCAAATACCATTTAAAAAGATATCAAGATGTTGATAAATTACAGAGTGTTTGGGTGCCCCAATTTATACCTCCCTCCAGCAAAAGGTGAATTTGTTAAATAGTAATGAAGTCAAAGACACAAGTTTTCAATTGCCTCAGTGCCAAATGAAGATAAAAATTACTCTCTTTGAGACCTGAAAGGACAAGCAGTAGATCAAAGACACTTTTTGCAGAGAATCGAAGGGAAAGGCTGGTTTAGAGCTTGTGATGAATAAACAGTAGCATGCTGACTCAAAATACCACAGCAGACTTCAGATGGTGACATCTATAGAAAATGAAAGCCAAAGAGAAAAAATGGCAAGCAAAGATAAGGAACCATGACACAAAGTGATAGCTCTGAAAAGACAAGTGTTACACCATGGTTTTATGCAACAGAGAGAATTAAATGTGAAGATGACTTACAGTAACATAATGAATTGCAAAATACATCTGCAGTCTATTTAATAAAACAGAAAACACAGAGGAATTATCTTAAGAGTCTAATAAAAACATATACATTGGTTTCATATATCTCCTTTTATTTTTTTTTTTTTTTCCTGAAAGTATTTCATTTCATGGTTAGTGAGATGAGACAAGGGTGTGTGGGGCAGGAGGTGGGGGGCAGTTCACTGAGTTTTTTTTAATGCTCTGACCATTGCCTCGGTATTTCTGGGTCCATGTGTTACCATAGAAATGTAATATATATGTTCTGTATGATTTCATGCTGAATGTGTGTGAGTTGTGGTTGTTGCTTGAGTTCCCATGATTATTTAGTGAGGAAGCTGTGCACAGTTCCTGGCAGTGATGTAATTTACCCATTACTTTAAAGAAAGCTCTTATTTCAAAATGTTTTTCCTAAGGTCATTACAAAAATAATAATAATAAAAAAAAAACCAAATGGCAAGGATATCTGTACTTGTTACCAATTGCCCAGTAAAAGCAAAACCACTAAAAATAGCCACAGGAAGTAATAATTACAATGACAAATTTTAGAGGTGTTAAGTAATATATTTTTGATCAATGATAAGCAGTTCTAAAAGTTACATTTGTTTTGTTGCAGAGGAAAAAGGAAACTGCCATTCCCTGCAGGCTGATGTACCTTTTAAAGCAATCTGTCTTCAAACCCAAAATGAGAGACAAACAAATAAACAAACAAACAAAACAAAACGAAAAGCAAACTCCCCCAAAACCACAAAAAACCCTCTGAATTATGTGATCAGTCCCTTGAGATACTGCTAGTTGCTCTCTGATGTTGAGGACCACAGATGTCTCATATTGTGGGTCATACTAAGAATTTTCTGGGGTTTGTTGTGAGACTTTTTTTAAGCATTATGAAAAAATTTATATGTGTTGGATGGTTACAATTGTTTGAATATGCATTACTGTCCACTTACTGCAGCTCCATTTCAGTAAAAGGTATTTATTAAAAATCTTTATCTGGTCTTAAACATATGCCCAGTTTCCTTACTGAATAAACACTGATAGACATTAGCATGCATTTTACTGAACTTGAATTTCTGAAATAAATCTGGCTTCACTGAAATCATTGGAACTGGAATTTGCTAGGAAATTAGAACTGCTGAATTTAATTCATAGGAAAAAAAATACAGCAGTTACGCTTCACTGGAGATGGCAAGATAATTACTTTTTAACTCTCAGGGTTGTTTGTGTACAGTTGTTTGGGCACACAGAAGAGAACTTGCAGACCAATGAGAAGAGAGGAAAGATGGCATTCAACATCTTTATTCCTTCTTTGCCTTAGGTTTCTTCTCTCTCAAGTCAGCTTAAAATAAAACCCATAGCTCAAAATGTTTGTATCCTAGAATTTGAGGATCCTTTCATAATATTCTTCTTTTGTTCCATCTTGGTTACCAGTCCATCTTGAAGAAATAAAGTTTGAAAGATGTGTTTTTACAGTTGTCTTCTACAAGGGCTGTGCTGAGAGGTAGTGTTATGTCTCCTGGGAAGGGATTTCAGAGTGTCTTTACAAATTTGTCTCTTCTTTTCAAACATAGCATTTAACTTACTTTTGTCTTCCAGTTTCCAAAATACAAATGTGATGACTGAAAATAATTGTGTACAAGGACTGTCAAAGTATAACACAAGGAATTTGAGATTCACGAAAGCACATGATAGACTTTAAGTTCACTATAGCCATAGTGAACACAATGACCAAAACAAATTAGAAATTTTCCCAAAACACAATTAATCCTCATGAGACATTGCTTGCTTCAATTGTACTGGGAAAAGTTGGATTTGTGGCATAGACTGAGGTCATACACTATAGCAGTAAAGAAGTATTCTGTTTTCTTAATTTTGAAAAATATGCCATTATGCCTTGGGAGGTATTACAATATTTTAGTAATCAGCTGCAATGCTCATTAGTCTGCCTATATATCTGAAGCACTTGTATTTGTTGATGTAGCAGCAGCTGAGATAAAAGAAATTTGAAAGTGAAATCATTACAAATTTGAGTCAGTGCCTTTTTCAGACTGGAGGCTTGCAATATTACTCTTAATGAGCTGATGCCCTACACTCCAAAAATGGATTCCTACTTTTTAACCTCTTTTGAACTTATTAGAAATTACTTTATGATCTAGATTTATGAAGATAGTATCTTCTGTTTACTGACCTCTTTCTTCTACTGAAAAATGGGGAGTGGGAAGATGGGGAAGGTTGCTAACTAACCAAACTTCATTTCTCAATGTAAAATAAAAATCACTTGATAAGGGAGAAAGAAGCTAAGGTAAATTTATACTGAGACAAACAGAACCACAGTTTTGTAGGAAAACAAATTAATGTTTGTTGGTTGAAGTTATAAGCATCCTCAGAGTGTTATATTTTATAATGAAGTAAAAATTTATTATTTAAAAATAGCAACCAGAAGGGAAAAGGTGGAGGCTTGCATATCTTATGAACTAATCCTGAGAGGAGTGCAGATGGAAGACTGCTTAAGGCAAAGCAGTTCATCTTCATATGGCAGATTTCAAGAACTGGGTCTGGATTACTCAGGGCCAAACATGGAAGGAATTCTCATAGAAATTGTTTATATCTACAGAGCTTGAAATTTTCTTCCAAATAAATTGAGAAAGTAATTTTTAAAAGGAGATTATTATTGGTTTAATTATGAATTAATAGATGGTTTTTGGTTACAAATCAATTGTGTGTACATAATAAACAGAAATACACAGCAGGCAAAGACTTGTATTTTTGAACCAGAGAAAGTATCACTCTTAACTAGGCAATTCAAAGGTGATATGCAATGCTATAGGAAAAGTACAAGATAACAAGAAATGAAAATATTTATATGCTGTTTCAGTAGTTTCCTTTTGATGACCTTAACTATGCTTATTTGTGTTTGATGAATTGTGACAGGTACTGTCAAGTTAAATAGTCAATATATTCATTTTTTAAAGAATAACAGGTTTTCAGCAGTAATTCTGCATATAATCAAGAAACAACCTTGTTCATGCAAGCCTTACAGCTTTTGTATTAAGTGTCACCCAAACTACAACAGTGTTCTGAACCAAAGGTTAGGATATAATAACAATTACGGGAAAAGAACCATGCAACGTGTTCTCAACATGTGTTTCCATGTGTAATAATAATTCAGAATGTAGGTCTACATTTTTACCAACATGTTATTTATTACTGATTGAATGTACCTAATCCTTGCAGCAGAATGGTGTTTTATCCTGGATGGAAACCTGTAGAAGGCCAAAGAGTATAATGTTGTTGAAAATTGTCTATCCAGGTCTGTTAAGATGAAAACATACACTTCATTTTTTTTTTTTTTTAAACAAAAAAAAACCCTCCAGCTGTAATCTCCAGTAGTAAGCTCCATCTTTAAAAAAAAAAAAAAAACACAAAAACAAACAAAAACCCAAAACAAAACAGCAACAAAACAAAACAAAAACCCCACAAAACCAAACCAACAGCAACAACAAAAAAAGAAGAAATTAATCCAAAAGAGTTTATGCCTTTGGAGATCAGCAAGATATGGAAGGTCTGTGTTGCCATGTGACTTCTTAAAGAACTGTGGGACCCTACATTTGGACTTCATTTGGTGAAGCTGAACTAAAAGTTAAGCATTTGAACTCAGCCGTTGATCTTACTTCTTTAGTCAAAAGCACAGAGAAAACACCCCTTAAAGGCAGTGCGTCTCCTACATGCCTAGAGATGTATAATTCTCTTCAACAGCTGTGATTAAACACAGTGAAAATTAGTCCTATTGCGAGTCAGAGTCTTTTGTTGGATTACAGATGACATTCCATTTTCACTGGCAATATTTTGCATTTTTTTTTCTGTATTTGGAGATTGTGGCACAATTTTACAGAACATATTTTGCTTCAGTGAATAGATTAAGTGAACTTTATCACTATGTTTGGCAGACTGTGATTAAAAACTTTATTTTGACATTTATGTCCACTTTAATAGATTCAGATCTACACCCAAAAGCTCTTTATAACTAAACTATTTGCATAGCATCTCACAAAAATCCCACTGACCTCATACCATGTTTTCTTATAGTTTTGGAAGAGGAACCTGCCAGCTAGAGGGAAGATCATTGTTACAGGTACAGTTGTATTGTTTATTCTTGGTGAAATCTGCTTATTTTTCTTGCAGCAAATGAGGTATGAAGCCTCAAAACCTAATGAAGTATGTCTTCTGGTAATTTTTAGTAAATACTGTCTTCTTAACCATGTCTGCCATATAATAGCAAATATAGTTGCTAATATAAAAATTACTAAAGCTATTTTTTTCCATCTAATTGAAGTATTGGCTTGATTAAATAAATCTACATATTGATTCTCTCTGCCATTCCTGATATGCTTCAGGACACACCTTTTGCCAGTTCCAACATAAGCGTCTTCTGGGTGGAAAATAAATTTTGATTTCATTCAAATCACTTTGATTTTACTAAACTTGCTCCTTTTGAAGGAAACCATAATTACAAAGGTTTTTCAGTTACTGCTTTCAATTTTTTCATTGCTTCTTTTGTCGTTGCTTTTTCTTCTAAATGTGATACCTGCCAGGAAGATCACATGAAATCTTTTAAATGTTTTTGTTGGGTTTTCCCCCAAAAATCTGCCCCTAAATGAGAATATGGAGTAATTGTTTGGAGGTTTGTGACAGAATATATTAAAAGAAACACATATTTACTATCACAAGGTTAGGGTTTGACTTTCTTTTTCCAATTGTCTCATGTGAAAAAATGTAACCAAATACTAATGATAGGCTTTTTAACTGATAATTGGTGTTGGTAATAAGGGCTGAGTTGGCAGCCAGCTGTGGTAGTGTTCTCAGTCCTGCAGTGAGAAAGCAGTCTGCAAATGAATACTAAATTCAAATATTTCTGGCAGTCAAGATTTCATTAAAAACAAACCCAAAACAACCAACCAACCAAACAAACAAAAAAACACCACAAAACAAAAAAGCCCTCAACTCTTCTCCCAACTAAAAAGTAAAAATTGAGAAGCCTACAGGCCTTTTCAATACGTTTGGTGTGACTTTTAACCCTTCATTTTACCCTCTTTGTATGGCTGTCCTTCATGCCATACTCTGTGATGTGTTGGTGGTACTCACTGGTGCTGCTGTACATCAGGCCGGCTTAGCACTTCAGTTACAGATTTTACTTCGTGGGTATTTGTAACGCAGCTGTAGGAATTAATCAGAAATTAGAGCTTTATGTAACATATGTTACACACAGACCATTTTCCTTCTTTTTTTCCCGTTCACCTTCCTGTGATATAGTACAAAATCTTAAAAGAAGCTAGTTAGGGTGTTGAGGAGTCTAGACAAAGGCAAGCCATATAAGATTGGAGAAAGCATGAGCAACAGAAGCCTCCAGTATACCCCTGGATCCTGATCCTGTTATTGTTTTTTGCCTATATAATATCTTCAATGTAATTATCTTCCAAGTATGGCACTATTGTTACATTCTTGCTATGTCAACATGCGACTGGGGATTTTTCATATTCTTTGTGATGCATAGAGCCACTGAGTTTGTACCCACATAGTCCTTGGACAAAAGTTATTTAGTTTTTCAGTCACTCTCTTTGTAGAGAAATTAAACTTTCTCTCTGACTAAAGAAATGATATCTGTGCGTTATCAAAGAATTGGAAGGAGTGGTGGTTAATGAAGTTGTATTGAATACTATGGGACTTGAGAAAGATGGAAATGGTATGGCATAAGGGGGGGAATGTGCTGATTTTGGCTGTGGTAGAGTTAATTTTCTTCAAAGTGGCTGGTATGGGCCTATGTTTTAGATTTGTGTTGAACTCAGCATTCAACATAAAGATGTTTTTGTTACTGCTGAGCAACACTTACACAGAGCCAGGGCCTTTTCTGCTTTTTGTACTGCCACTCTGGGAAGGAAGGTGGGAGTGCATGGAAAGTTGCTAGGAGACAGGTGATCAAAACTGACCAAGGGGATATTCCACACCATATGATATCATGCTCAGTATACACAGCTGGGGAGAAGGAGGAGGAAGAGGGAGTCATTTGGAGTGATGCTGTTTGTCTTCCCAAATCACTCTTAAGCATGATAGGGCTCTGCTATCCTGGAGACGGCTGAATGCCTGCCTGCCCATTTAATTAATTGCTGGCTTTAATTTGCTTGTGTGTGCATCTTTTGCTTTCCCTATTAAGCTGTTGTCCTTGTTGAGAGGGAGCAGAACTTAGAGCTGTGTGGGCATGCTAAGTTGCTATTCTATACTACCCCCGTCATCTCTGAGGGGGCATAGTTTTGGGGGGAAGAAAAACGTGAGTACACACAAGCAGTAAGCCATTTTGTTCCATCTCCTGCTGGGGGAAAGTGCCAGGTGCGGTAACACTGTGGACTCGTGGGATCAGCCCTACAAACTCTGCCGCCCTGCCACTGCCACCCATCCCTCCCTGTTACTCCAAGACCTGGAAAATACAGCTGAAATGTGGCTGCAAGAAAAAGCAGCTCCAAGAAAAAGCAGCTCTAAGAAAAAAAATAAAACCAGTGGTGACACATGGAACCAAGGCCTAGCAGCTTGGCACTGGTGCAGGAAGCAGCCACATGGAACGCAGCAGGAGTGAAACCGAGACAAGAGGAGACAAACCCAAATTGAGCACACCGAGCGGTCCAAAGTGGCACAGTGAAACACAGGTAGATCTAGCTTTTGGGACTTTGTCTGTCATTGTTCTTCACTGTCTCAGGCTCAAGGAAGGGGAGACCTGGCTGTGGGGTACATCCACCATCCTGCCTTTGGAGAAGCTACGCAGAACTGAGCTGAGGGGGTGAACAGGTGTTCACCTGTGTAAAGCACCTTCTCTTCTTGTATACTTTTGTTACTAATGTTGCTGCTGTTACTGTATGTTTCTTATTCCACTGATGTTTTCAGTAAATTGGTGTCTCAACCCACAGACTCTGTCACTCTCTTACCTGAAGGTTTGAGGGAGAAGTGGTGTGGCTTATTTGGAGTTTGATTTCCAGCTGGAGTTAAACAACCACAACTGTCTTTATCTCAACTCATGAGCTTTCTAGCTCCTCCCCTTCCAATTCTTTCCCCGGTTCTGTGAGTGAGTGAGTGGCTGCATGGAGCTTGGTTGCTGGACGACAGCCCTTTTTTGGTACCCAGTGTGGGACACAAAGGATTTGAGGTAACAACAGATTTGACTGGGATACGCTATCTTGAACTTACAGGTGGGGTGTTTAGCTAGTAATGAGGTAAGCTCCTGTGCTTACCATGGTGCTCACTTTTCTGACTGTATATTAGAGTCTGGTGCTTGTTAGTGTTTGCATTTTGCTTTTGCTGCGTGCTGTAGTGTTAGGCTGCTTATTACCTCACTTAATTGTACTTGGGAATGTTTT